>LPNX010459428.1:6444-18521 GCA_001517045.1 Pseudotsuga menziesii | reverse complement strand
TGGATATCTCGAATGTTTTTCTTCATACCTTGATTATTTACTGTGGCTGATATTTAATTCCTCGAAGCACTGGCTTATTTAGAGGCATGGTATGTTGTCGTACTGCTTAGTCTTTTAACTGTCCTATTGATCCACCTTTTCAGAAAACACAAACATATGATTTCTCAAGTTACCAAGCATACCTAGCCTATAACCCTAGGTAGTTTCTTGGAGAGCTAACAATTAGTTTTTGTATAATCTGCAAAGATAGAATGCAGATCCGCATTAGTTCTAGAATGGATGGTCAGGGAGAAACCCGAACTAGATCTGACGGTGAAGATCAAGTTTACATAAGTTAGGTGGAAAAACAAAAGTTCCACAAAAGAACAAGATAGACAGTAAGGGGTAAATCCGCATGAAATCGATGGTATAGGAAAATGTGGAAACAAAGTTGTGGAAGGAAATTGCGGAAGTACAGAATAGGAAAATGTGATTTCACATCCCGGATCCTACAACCCATAATGCAGAAACAAAGTTGTGGAAGAAAATTACGGAAGTCCAAAATAGGAAAGTGTGATTCCACATCCCGCAATCTGGAGAGATCGGTTGTCTGAAGTTAGTTATGCTAAAACAGATAAACGATGCAGAAGAAGAATTGTGGAAAGGATCTTGCGGAAAGGATCTTGCGGAAAGAATCTTGCGAAAAGAAGCTTATGGAAAGGAATTTGTGGAAAGGAAAATGCAGACAGTCGACATCCCACATCCCACATTCTGCAATCTAGATATCGTTGGTCATGAAAACGCCTGATGAGGATCGACGGTGGGGAATTGTTGATGAGGTAATATTGGTGTAGAAAGGCGATTTTCAGGGAGAAATCGATGGTTAGATCGACGATCCAAATTGACTTAGAAATAAGATTAATGACTTTGATTGGATCAGGAAGATGATCTTGTGGAAATAAGTTTGACAGTACGAAAGCACCTGCAAACGTTGGGCAGAGGTGTGGAAATGATCTTCGAGGTGTAGGATCAATGGAAGAACGTGAAAGGACATTCTGAAAAGTGTGATATTCAGATATGAAAGGGTGCAATAGTGAAAGGTATGTTTTATCATTTTGAAGAGACACAAATATTGAAAGAAGATTAAATGATGAGAAGTATTTAAGCAACAGCTTGAGTAAGAAGGAAGTGGTCTCTACATTTCGAATTGCATGATTAGAATCATAGACTAGTGGGTGTGACAGAATTCAATGGGAGAGAAATCATGAGAAACATATCAGGGTGGCAGGGAAACACCAGGGAAGGAAACATGTCTGCAGGGGGTTATAGCAGGAAACACTAGGTAATCCAACATGCAAGGAGGTTTAGAGTTTCCTAACCTAGTTGACCTAACCCCTACCTGAAGGCCTTAATAAGAAGTGACTATAATCTAAAAAGAAAAGTATCATATGGTTAGGGATCATGCTATATGATACCTAAAGTAAATTTTTTAACAATGGTATATGTATATAGAGTTTATATATAATGTGAATAAAAGAGTAATCATATGGATTAATACTAGTAACTATGAATAATAATGAAAGAATCTATGTATTATTATTTATTACTAACATTGATTAAATACTAAATACCTAAAAGAGTCAAAGTATGAACTAGTCAAAGAGTTCCTATGTTAAATTAAATAAATATGAAATTCACCTAAATTAAGTAAAAGGGGTATTTCAATAAAACAAATTATTCGTGATTTAACTGCCCCTTCCCTAAAGTCTGTCTATAAAGACCCATTCTAAAGAGAGGCTTGGGGATCTTTTGATTTTCCATCTATTCCACCTGATTATTATTTGCAAGAGAGTTTTTGGAGAGCATTTTTCCCAAGAGGAAAATCCAACTGGTATAGAACATGTTACCCTAGATTGGGAAATCTTACCTTAGGAGCTCTAAGATACTTGCATGTTGGAACCATCTCGAGGGGATCCAGATTGAAACCATGAATGGTTCCAGGTCAGGGTTGGGTGGAACATGGCAGTTCCCAAGTTATTTGGTTAACTAAACAGAGGCCAGAACTGTTTATGTTATACTGTGTGTTTTAGAGTGCAAGATTTCTAGCCATTAAAATAACTTCAAATTTCAGGTATGAGGTTTCTTTATCTTCTTTACAGTTCATACAGTTTTCTTATTTAATGAAGGGATTAAAATCTGGAATGAAAATAAGTATACTAGATGCTTGTTGCAGCTAGGTTATTGTATTTACACAACCTTAAAAAAATCTAGGTTTATTTAGTTTACATGTTAATACAAACCCTAGAAATAAATATTATGCTACATGAGTGTTTTTGTTTGCTTAAACATGATTTCCCAAGCAGGAAAATATAGATTATAGTTCTTACTATAGACATAGATTTCCACATATACTTTTATCCATTTTCAAACCATAGGAAAAATATGGTCTCTATTATTTTTGCATTACACTTCCATCATTCATATTTTAAATTCAATCTTCTCTAATGGTGTAATTGTCTAACAGAGTCTAGATTATTTAAAATAGTTAGATTCCTGGTTATTGTTCAAACTTAGATGCAAAAGTAACACAGATTTTTTCATATAGATCAACCAAAAGGAAATAATTAAATACACAAAAGTGAAACTATACATATTAAAATCCAACTCTACATTTCCACTACTGGAAGATTTCATGTTGCCAGCACGCTTAATACTATTTCATCTGACAAATCCATTATAAACAACTATATCATAAACATGGTTCACAGACTTAAACATAGTTAAAATACTAATCTTATAATAAAACATAACAATGATAAGACTTAACAAACCCCATACATTTTGCATTATAAAAAACTCTACGCAAAAGCTAGCCATCAAAATCCATTAAGGTTTGGCCGTAGGCATAAATATCATTATAATTATCTCAACTGTTCTAATCAACAACCAAGAATAAAAAAATATACATAATATAAACCAATTCGTTAATCAACATAATCCATTTAAAAACCCAGGATCGAATCCTGTCGGCATCATTGCCAAAACAAAAGCATAACATTGTGTTAACACTGGTCCAAGTGATTAGAACAACCTAGGATCGAATCTTGTAGGCTTATAATATCAAAACCATAACGTTGCATTAAAACACTTGTCCATGCATTAGGACATCCTAGGAATTCAATCATGTAGTCTTGCAATATTAAAAACAAAAACCAAATCAATTACACCCCCCAGAGTATCATATCTTGAAGGTATCAATATTAAATAGAAGACATTATAAACACTACAAATTTACATAGATATACATCAAAAACCATATTTATCGGCTACATATTCGCATAAGGGGTGAGTCACAGCTTCCAAAGCTCACAACTATAAACCCCAACCTTAACCGCTTTTTAAATCTATATATAGTCACATATTTAACTTAACCTAAAAAAAAATGTGCATGCTGCATTTTCACATAAAGGTCGAGCCAGGCTCATGGCCATGAGGTGGATCCCTAGGAAAAAATCAACATTGAAGTATACCCAACAAATAGATTTCCAAGAATGATAAACTAAAACCTAAGGTCAACACATAGACAATCACTACTTTATTAAAACATAGAAACCATATGTGTAGACAGTATGCTAAGGTAATGGTCGTAATAAGAAAACCAAACCACAATAACAACCCATACATTCAACAAATTTAATGCATAAATAGTAAATGAACATAGGCATAGTTTATATAAGTGCCATTCCAGGAAATGGAACAATAATGCCAAAGAATTCGCATCATTTTAAAATTCAAATGTGGAGTCATTTCATTAAAACGTCAAACCATACAACTGAAACACAAGCCAAAATTTATTTACAATGCTAAGTCTTCGTCTGGATTGAAACGACTCACCCAAAATATAGGAGTACATTGAACCTCAACTGAAGAAAACAATCAAAATAATGCTGCCAAACCATGTTGAGAGAATACATGTTGATGTAGGGGAAGCTTGTTACTTCACGCAACTTAAAAACCTGAGATCCAAAACCAACCAGAAGAGCCAAATGAATCACACAAATGACTAGACCAACGTATCGGGTTCGTTTACCACACTTTCCAAGGAGCCATAAATGCGCCACCCTGGTCTCTAGTATCAACGAAATTCATACCCACATCTCCATAGTCAATCCCAAAATGAAATCACATTGTCCACCACCCTAGCACTAAACCATTAGAAAACCCCTCCTTTGCATGGTTATACCAAATTTTTATGGCATATGAAATATGCCATAAATATTTTATGCATATACCATAGTCTCCCAAAGGTATTTTCATAAAATTGTCGCATAGTATAGGACCATGCGTTAGGATTTACACCTTAAAAATTACACGTTATAAACTAAATATCAAAATGGATAAGGTTGTATGACCTTAATCATAGCAATAATGACAACCATAATGAATTAAACCAGACATTGTTAACTCTACATAAATGTAGAATGTAGGCACAGCTAGGTCAGGAATCTAGTCCTCTTAACTCCATTTATGAATAGGATAGTGTAGCATAGTTATCATGCTGCAAAATGTTGTACTTTTCACTGTCGTATGTAGATTCCGTCAACGAGGTAACTTGCACAAAAGTGGAAGTTTGCATTATTTCGCGATGAACTAAGTAAAGCCCGTAAAAGTAGGAGGAACCTCTTTACCTCTCCAAGTGGTCCCTCAAGGGATAAAAACCCCGCCACTCCACCCTTTAACAGTTAAAGGCAAGTTAGAACTTTTAATAAATAAAATCATAAATGAAAGAAAATACAGATAAATAGGAAGTAAGACATAACTGAACCATCATATGCAAATTTATGTTAATCATAAACAAAATCAGAGTAATCATATAAAAAAACCAAGTAACCTAACCATAGTACATAGCCATATCAACATTATATAGGAGAATACATAAAAAGGGAAAGATGGCTTGCGACATCTAGATTTAGTGAACGAATGACATATATATTCCTCAAAATATAATTAATGACCATGAAAGGTAGGATTTAACTAGCCTACAAATTGTTTTTCAAATTTTGGGGACATTACAAGTGGTATCAAAGACCTAATGGGCATGTCAAACATTCGTTATAGGAAAAAAATATTTTTTTTGGAATTTTGTTAACTAACAAAAAATTTATTGTTATTAAAAATTTTACATTGCATATCCAAAGAACATTTAAGATCATGAACAAAGAATAAGAAAACAATTAGAAATAAAAACTGAATACCCCCACACAGGAATAATAACTGGTGGTTGAATTAAATTCTGATATATTGAAAACCATACAAAGTCTGCAAGCAGAATTACAGATTTTCAAGGATGATAACATGAATGAAAGAAAAAGAGCAGCAAGCAATTAATGAAGCTTTATTGCGGAACATGACAGGAGGAATCTGGCATGGACAACCCACTCATTCAACCAACAAGTTCAATAGAGAGTTCTATCATAAACACGTCAGTAGCCCAAAGGAAGAAGGAAAAGAAGAACACACACCTAGACCTACAGAAATATATTATCACAGTATTTCTAGTGATAATTCCCTTTCTCCTTGCAGAAAGAAACTGAGGAATGATAACAACCTCCAAGGAGATTTCAGAAAGATAAGATCCCCAACCTATGAAGGGGAAATGAACACCAGGGAAAAAGATAAAGAATGGATTCTTGGTATGAGAAAATAATTTTGAGTACACAACTACTCGAGTGATATGAAATCCCATTTAGCCATCTATAATTTAAATAGAAAAGTAGCTAGATAGTTGAGAGACCTAAATCATACCAAGAAAGAGGAGATAAAATAAATACGATGGAGTAACGTTTGTATAAATTTTTAGGAGAAATACATGTCTAAAATATTCTTCAACTGGAAGGTGAAATAATTTCACTAGTTAAGAATGGGTTCCATGACCGTGGATGCTTTCATCAACATATTTTTTGATCTGTTACACTATGTACCTTATATAAAGGATGCGAAAGTGAAAATATAGTAGTTTTTAGGATTTCTTCCTCCCAATTTTAGAGAGAGAATTGAATTTAACATGCCTAAGACTCTGGATAGTACCCTACACAAAGCTAGGATTTCCTATGAGCATGGACAACTGAGGGAGGAAAAAATCAACAGATGTAGAGACATGTATAGGACCTTATTGGACAACTGCAAACCAGATTTCAACCCACCTCCTTACAGAAAACAAAATGACAGTTTTCGAACTAATAAGAACTTCAAAAAGACAGGTACAAATCCATAGGTACCATCTCCAAATGATAACAAACCGACAATAAATGGGGGAGCCAATGTTTCTCTGCTGCAAATCAAATGCCAAAAATGCCAAGGGCCCCATTATGCCTGAGACTGTAAGAACAAGACCAATGGGGTCTTGCACAATTTACAGGAAGAACCAACGGTAGAGGACATAGATTGAACACTGAGGATTTATGCAACCTTGGATGGTCGACAGGAAGACCATTAGGATACTATGGTCGAGATAGAAGGTAATATTTCCAACACTTCTATTTCAATATTGATTAAACCCATCGCTTTCCTAAGCTATGTATAGCCTAAAATTGTTGATTTATGTAAACTAGAAAGTTAAACATGAGAAACCTTGGCTGGTGCAATTACCCATGGGTACAAAACAAAAGGTTTTTAAAATAGTTATAGATTGTAAGGTAAAACAGATTTTAGAAGACATGATTATGATGTATGTCATGAACAACCCCACCAAGTGGGAGGATTACCTACATCTTGCAGAGTTTTCATATAGCAACGGATGCCAGACCTCCACCAAGATGAGTCCCTTCGAGGTACTATATGGACAGAAGTATAGAACATCATTTACTTGGGATATCCTAGTGGACCGGCTCATGTTAGGGCCCAACTTACTAAAGGACTTGGAACAATTGGTCACCAAGGTCCAACATAACCTTAAAGAAGAACAAGACCACAAGAAGAGTTACATGGATAAGAAAAGAAAAGATAAATATTATTAGATAGGTGACCCTGTTTACTTGAAGGTAAAAGCAAAGAAAAAATCATTGAGCTTGGGGAGGTGTAGAAAGTTGTCACCAAGATTTTGTGGAACCTTTGAAATACTGGCTAAGAAAGGGCCAGTGGCATATTGTTGAGCCGCAAAAAGACCACATTTTACTCATCTTTCACATACAATTCATCACCTTATTACCATTTTATCCTTCCATTAAACCATTAATATTAACCACTTTCATAATAAATATGGGTTTATATCACCGTTTCCCAAATAATTTATTTTTAAGTATTTTGAGTGAATTTATGGTTAATTATTGAGAAAAATAACATATTTTCATTATACCTTAAAGTTGAATGAGTTTGGTGATGATTGCAGGTGTATTTGAAGACTTTAACAAGCTCAAAAGTCACCACCTAGCCTCAAATTCGAATTTCATCTTCAATATGTGGGCTAATTTCAAGGAGAATATAGTGAGAATGAGGAGAGAATATCTCATCCAATATTTGTTGGAGGATTTGAAGGGATACGTTGAGAGAAAAGTGGATTTGTTGAGAATTTTGAGGGATAAGTTGAGAGAATAGTGGATATGTAATTATGATTAGTTATCTTGAATTCATGTATAAATAGGAGGGATATCTCCTCATTTTGGTTAGAGGCCTCTCTAGTGGTTTGGAAGTAGAGAATAGTTTAGAGTTAGTCATATAATGGATTTTTGTTTGTTATTTAATGGATATGATGCTTAATGCACATCCTTTGATTCTCTTATGTTAATTCAAGTTTCTTTCTTATGAATTGTTAGTGTATATTTTCAGTTATTTCTTTCTTATGAATTGATAGTATTGATTTTACATGAGCTCACAAGGCAATGTTAATTACTTTATGTCAGTTTAATTCATGCAATCTTATTTTTTCTTAGATTAGATTTATTTCCTACAATTTCCTGCTTTTCTAGATTAGATTTATTTTCGTGTCATTTCCTGCTTTTGCAAGTTTAATTCAATTTCAGTTGCATGTATTTTTGATTTCAGTCACTTAGAATATCAGATTAAGTTAGAAATACTTTGCCCCTTATATATTTTTTCTGTACCTCACAAGTTTATGCTCTCTCCGGGTTGATAATTAAATCGTTGGATATATGTTATAAAATTGTTTAATATTTTCCTCAACATTTTGGCGTCGTTGTCGGTGAGGTGCTAAAAGGGATTAGAGTTTAGATAGATAGATAGATTACTTTTACATTACAAAACAAGGGGGAGGGGAGAACGATAAGACAAGAGGAAAGAACCCGTGCATCCACTATAGTGGGGTGCCCCAAAGCCTTGCTATTCCTTTGTTTTTGCAAGTGTGTTTATTTTTCTGCAAAGTATTTTATTTTTCTGCAAGAGTGTTCTTTCATTTTTTGCAAATGCGAGTTTGTTTTTATGCAAATTTTTCCTTTTTAGTTTTGATTGCTTTCATTTTTGGGTGCCTTTATTTCATACTAATTTGCTTCTAACTTTGTATCTGTTCATTTTTTTGTTTTGTTTGTTTTGTACAGATTTTTGTGCAGCCTTTTTTTATTTTTGTTTTTGCACTCGTTTGTGCTACTTTTTGTGCCTGTCATGTACTACTTTTTTCTTAGTACTTATTTGATTCCAGTAAAATAAATTTAGGATGAGCATAAGCCTAGAGAAACTCACTCAAATCCTCACAAAAGTCAGGATCTCCTCTTCTCACGAAGAGGATATCTTGATAGTAGCCAAAGATGTAATTACTCCTCCTGAAGCAAACAAGGAAGAATCGATGTTTGAAGAATTATGCATACCAGATGAAGAACACATGTTCGAACTGGAGATTGAAGATGATGAAGAAGGGATCTTGGGTGAATATCAAGCAACCAAAAGTTGCATCGAACAATGGTTCCAAGTAAGTAATAGGTTAGATCGATTTTGTTTTTGCTTTTATTTTATTTATTCATATTTTCAACATTTAATTTTTTATATTATTGTATATTCTAGGTTTAGTTTTTCAAAATTAAAAGATAATTTTGGTTTACTTCCTTTATATAGATGGTTACATTGGAAATTTCATTTTATGTAGATGATCTCTAATTTTTAATTAAAGTAAAGTAGGTAGGTTTTAGTTTTATTTTCAATTTAAAAATTAGCATGCTTTAATTTGCTTTAATATTTCTATTTGTTAATTTTTTTTCTAATATTCTTAAATTATTATTTTTAATTTTGTTAGGAATTGAAAATAGTTTTAATCTTTTAAATATGAAGAATTTTTGAAATTTTGATCTTTTTTCATTTTCATTTTTCATCCAATAAATTTTTTAGTCATGCCAAAAAAGATGCATTAGGAATTAAGTTTCTATTTTTTAGAAAATAAAATAAACAAATTAATAAACAAATAAAAAAAATCAAAATCTATATAGTTTTTGTTTTTATTTAGTATATTCCTTTGTTTGCTTTAGTTTTTAAATAAATAGATCTAAATAAAATAAAAGTTTTACTAAATCTAGTTTGCATCTAGGAAATATATATATCATGTTTCTTTTCTAGTTTTAATAAATTAATAGTAAATATATATTATTAAATTAACAAAACCTACAACTATAAATATAATAATAAAATGAAATTTTTAAAACAGATAACAAAGATTATATATATATATATATATATATTGGTCTCAGGGGATGTTAACCATCATCATCATCATCATCATCATCATCATCATCATCATATACTAAAACAACACAATTTTTAAAACATTAATATATGTATAATAAAACTTTAAAAAAACAAAATTTGCATATATATATATATTAAAATAAAAACTCTAAATATAAAATAAAACCTAAAACCTAAAACTTGCAAAAAAAATATACAGTTGTAAATATTTTATGCTTCAGTCTTCCATACGAAACCTGCAAACAGTCCTCCATGCGCAATCTGCAAACAGTCCTCCATACGAAACCTGCAAACATAATTTTTTAATATATAACGATCGATCGGCCTGCAAATGAGAGGTTTTCTGGATTTCTATGCCCGTGATTAAAATAGATCTGAAGCATGAAGCCTGTCAGATGATAAGCAGTGAAATGACCCTGTGCGTAATAGAATATCTTGTGGTTGTCTTCTCATCGAGATTCGCTCAAGAGATCCTTTCCGTTCCATTTTATTAATTCTAAACCAAGTAGATGGCTAACAGCTAGTTCTATTTTTAGTTGAGTTAAACAACTCATTCAATCAGATGAATGGACTAGTTAATTTCCTGCCAGCAGTTACGGGGTTATAGGTATCTTAGCTTAATCATGAGTTGACTCACCCTCTCTGTGGTGGCTTTGACTGCTGCTGAGATTCCATTTTAACAGAGAACGAGACACCTACCTCCACCGATTCACCAAATTTAACATGAATACAAAGTTTAACAATTATTTTAGGTTACGTATAGTCTCTGAATGCTCTTCCTATTTTATCTTCTGGCATGTCATTCTATTTTCTTAACGTCTCAGGAGTAAACTAAAGATTACTTTAGTTAATGTTCAGGTTGTTCAGTTGTCTCTTCAATTTGATGACAGGTATTATCATGAATTTAAATTTCTGGATTCACTGCGTTTTCAATCATGTCGTGCACATTTTGGATCCACAGTTCGATTGTCTCTTTCGATTTGATCACAGGTATAAACGTACCAGATTCACTTCGATTTCAACTTCTCCATGTTTTCAATCGACCTTTCACCTTAGATGCTTTCTTTACCATTGCTACAGAATATTAGGTGCATAGAATAGTAATAGGCTCTTTTTAGCTTTAGCGCGCACTGCACACCCTAGATACAAAAATAAATATGGATTTGTTGCTTCTGGAGGGTAAAAAAATATCTTTTTTCCTTTCTTTCGTTTTTGTGTAGCTTTAGTTGGTATACATGGGGGAAAATGTATTAACTAAATAGAATATTAGTATTTGTTATGTAGATTCATCAAATGCGTGATGCAAAAATATTAGGTAGAAATAGAGATGGAACAAGACGAACACCCAAGGAAAATGAAATTACGTATTTCCCAAATTGCTCTACAGTATAAGTAATATTTTAAAACATGATTCATATACGTTAAATTTCATTCCTTAGATTGTAATCATTAGACTCCAGGCTTACAACTTTCAAGGAACGTAGCTCGTATTTTGAAGAGCGAAGTCCATACTTTTCCAAAAGCTTCCATGTACTACTATTTCTTCGTGTAGTGGTTTTGCAAGCTCTAGTGTCAGTTTACTTTCACATGCCATGCAAAAGTTTGTGAGGGATGCTATGCCCATGTATTGTAAATATTTAGATGCCACTTTGGTAAAAATCTATCATCACATCCCTTACTTTATAGATATCATAAAATTCACTTACATTGTCATGCGTGAATACAAGGACAGATTGAATAAAGCACCTCTCGATGGTAGGTATATTTAGGTACTAAAATGTGATTCTGATACCTCATCTAATTCTAGTTAAAAATTGCAAGGATGAATATTTTATTATGAGAAATTTTTTTATTGATCCATATCTACGTTTATGTATAAAATAAAGACTCGTCCATAAACCTTACTATTACTGAAAATGGCCTTGGGTATTGAATTGAATGGTCTCTTAATTACTCGCCAATTGAATTGTTTGTTGGCTTATTTGTATTGCGCAACCTGATTTGTTTGAAGGGCTAGTGAGCCCTACTTCGCTTGAGTCCCTTATACCCAATGGTAATGGACTTATACACTACATCCCATTTAATGTAATAAAGTTAACTTGGTAAATGTAAGTTGAATCAATCTACATAGTGTGCATATATTGAACAATTGGAAATAATAAAAATAAAGAAATTTATTGCACTTTATAACTTATATGTATTGGGAGATTAACAGATTAATATTTATATTTCAAGGATGGTTATGGTGAGAATATATATGACCAGTTAAACGAAGGCTTATATATTGTAGTATGAGATTATAGGGTATATATAATTACAAGTGAAACAAGGTTTATGTTATGATATGGCATGGAGATTTATGGAATATATATTTTCTACGGAAATGAGAATTCTTATGATATGGGAGCCATTAG
>LPNX010459410.1:609530-637667 GCA_001517045.1 Pseudotsuga menziesii | reverse complement strand
ATTCAAGTAAAAATTTCGAGCTGTACATGTTGATAACTTCATGAATTTTTCATAAATTAGACCATAATAGCATGCATGAGTTTAGTATCTACATACCTGAAAGTTAAATACCTGGAAACAACGATTGTGGTAGATCCAACAGTTTGCTGTAAACCTTGTAGGCTCCTTCTTCTTCCAGCTTTCCGTCTGAGCCTTAATCAACAAAATGATATGCCACCCTGCCGACCAGCTCTCATCATGTGCTGGCCCTAGGAAACCCATGGGTTTCCTATCCCCCGAGCCCACAGACCAATAATACCGAGAGCAGCCCCCTCTCCATTCTTTATCTCCTCACTTATTTACAGATATATATATATATATATATATATAACAGAAACTGGAAAAAGGTATATATAAAAGGGGCTGTACACAGCCATTCGTTACAAGAAAGATAGCTTCGAAAGTTTATGAACAACAAAAAACCTGCATAGGAAAGCTATCCATGGGACTGTCCAAAAAACCCTGCATACAAACTGCTCAAAACTTCTGAAAGTGCTACAGGGATAAACCCTAATAAACTGATTTCATAAAAGGAGGCAAAAATACATTAAGACATAACTAGAGGGGACTGATTACTGAATGCTTCTATTGTTTCTATGCTAGACAACAGATTCTTCCTCCATGGGGAGAACAGCTTCTGCAACTTCGCCATTGACTTCACCATTAATTCTGCTGGCCTGGTGCATTTCAATGAATCTCTGGAGATCCTCTTGTATCCTGTCCACTTTCCCATGTATTTCCCAAAGACTGCTCTCATTGTCATCTATGCGTGCATCGTTGTTGCTTATTTGCTAAAAAGTATAGCTAACAAAGTCAGCCATTTTCTTTATCTCCTTGCTCATTTCTTTGGTGTCCACGACGTTGATGTCCAGGAGCTCATAGAGTCTGTGAAGATTCTTCTTAATATCTGCCCATTCTCCATTTTGATCCATTCTGGTGGCCTCAGTCGAAATGGTCAAACGATCAAAAAGATTGAGAGGGATGCTGGCTGGATTGCCAGGAGCTCTGCTTTGAGGAGCAACCGAGGGAAAAAAGGAAATGAGCACCACAAATTCTTGTAACAGAGAGGCTTTACCTTGCTGCAAAGAATCCAGTGAGCCCACGGCACCAACCACCCAGCCCTGTCCGGAATCCAAGGCCCAATTACTCCCTGGTGCGCTTTGATCTGCAACCCGAAACACCGGATGTTTTATTCCTGCACAGGAAGAAAGAGTTGCGAAGACAAGCCACTCTTTCACCACCGAACGCGAGAGGGGAAGAACCTGCCACGGGAGGCCCTGAAGCCACCCTTCGCTGACACCCAAAACAACCTGCCCCAGAAATCGCTGAATTTCATGAAAACCAGAGCTTGCTAAGGAATTCTGGAGCGACATTCTGGTATCGGAGAGATAAGGAGGGCAAAGATAAGCGGGACACAATACGTGTGAGGGGTAAATGCAAGTTACCCAAGGCCTTGAGGCCATTAAGTCTGAGGCAACCGGATGAAGGGAGGATCGAGGAGGAGGCCACGCGGCGGGGAGGATAGAGCTGGGCGATAAATGCATGGAGCCGGCGAAGGACAGGGGGAATGGGTGGACGAGATGGCATGGGAGGGCAAGGAGCGAAGGGAGAAGGGAGGTAAAGGGAAAGGGTAAGACCACACCCAAATAAACCAAGGATATATTCATGAAACTAGGCCTGCAATGCCTTAACATAGGGGAAATCCAAAACTCAATGAGAATATTAGGCCATGGAAAGATCTTCTTCTTCATTACGGGATAAATTTGTGGGAGGGGGGGTCCCCATCTTGCTTATAAACACATTGCGGGAGGGAAGCCCCAATATTGGCCATAGCGTCAGCTGCACTGTTGTTTATCCGGAGAATATGTAGGGGCTCAAAAGAATGGTGCATAAGAGGTTTCACTTTGTCGTAAAGGCGACAACAATTAATTGCTCCCAAGGGGTATCCATTAATCAATTTGGAGATGACATGCGTGGAGTCTCCAAATATTAAAACCTTGCGATAGTTTTTAGCTTTAAGGATCTGAAGACCTTGTAGCAGAGCCAGCCATTCTGCTTCGTTATTGGTCCTATTACCTAATCTTTAGGAAAAGTAATGTTCTATATTTCCACCGGGGTCTAGAAGGACCCCCCCCCCCCCGCTCCTGCCACCCCTCACTTATTTACAGATATTCTCATCCTTGAGTTGTCCCCCTCCTCAAGTTTTTTTTTCTCCATTCCCCTCATGCAGAGTCTAATTTCCCCCAAAAATGCAACCTTCTCCACTGCCCCCCACAAAATACTTCCTTCCTCCTCCTTATACCTCTTTCCCCACCGCCTTCCTTCTTAAATTAGTTTATTTTATTATATCTTGGGTAGTGCAATTTAGATGTATTTGACATGTGTTATGAATTTATCTTGACTTGTACGTGTCACAAAATCTAACCAAATGTCATACATTACCAATTTTAATGTTTTACGCAAATGGCAAAAGACAGTAAAAAAATTAGTATAATTTTAATTTAATTAAAGTACTTACTAATAAACATTAATTAACATTAATATGGGGATTAGTATAATTTTAATTTAATAAGAGTACTTACTAATAAACATTAATTAACATTAATATGGGGATTAATATAAGTTTAATTTAATAGAAGTACTTACTAATAAACATTAATTAACATTAATATGGGGCATTACAATGATATTCTTATATTTAGTCAAACAAAAGAGGAACATCTTAGATGCCTAAATTTGGTTTTGAAGAAGTTGCGTCAAGAAAAACTTCTAATAAATTTGAAAAACGTGTTCTTTTAAGAAACTTGAATTGGTTTATTTGGGTTTCATAATTTCATAAGAAGGTTTTAAAATGGATCTAGAAAAGTGAAATTCATCAAAGAGTGGCCTTCTCTAAGAAAAACCTTTGAATTCAGGACTTTTCTGGGGTTACCAATATTCTATAGGAATTTTATCAGAAATTTCAATGGCATATGTGCTAGGATAGTTGAAACCATCAAGAAAGATAATCAACCTTTTAGGTGGACAACAACAGCTAGAAAAAGTTTTAAATTGCTAAAGGAGAAGATCACTAAGAATCTTGTATTAGCTCTTCCATACTTCAATAAGTTGTTTTAGGTTAAGTGTTATTCCAGTAACATTATTATATTATTGGGGTTTTTCTTAGCCAATATGAGAAACCATTTTCCTACTTCAGTGAGAAGTTGAATGAGGAAAAAAATAAGTACTCCACGTATGATAAAGAATTCTATGCAGTCATCCAAGATTTGAAGAAATGTCATTATCTTATGCCTAAGGAATTTGTCTTATACTTTGGAAATCATGCTTTACAAATCATTACTAAAAAATACATTAAATCAAAAACATTTTAAGTGGGTTGAGTATATGCAGAATTTTACATTTGTTTTAAAACATATTAGTGGAAGTATTAACAAAGTTGAGGATGCTTTGAGGAGGAGGTGTTTAAGTCTGCAAGAACTACAAGTAAATGTTTGGGGATTTGATCATCTCAAAGCGATGTATAAAAATGATGCAAATTTCAAAGAAGCCTATGAAGCATGTCAAAATATAGTGGGAAGGTATAGGATTCCTTGTATGGACACATGTTGTAAGAAGGAATTTTGTTCAGGGAAACCAGTAATGCTCCATGAGGGAGAATTACAATTTGGAAATGAAAAACCCTAATATCAGTTACGTAACTATTAATTTTTTGTTAATAATGGACATCCATATCAATGGGATCAAGCCCTTTCACAAGATAAATTTGATTATAATGATTCACCAAATCAAAGCACTAGATATATCTCATTTAAATTTTTTAATGGAGTACACCCACAAGGAGCATTTGAGCTCAAAAATGTGGGAAAAGAATAGCTAAGAAGCACTGATAGAGAACACTTTCTTATAGCCATGTAGTTATTGCATGAACACGTTAAGAGGTTGCTACAAGAAAACACTCAAAAATATAAACAAAAGATATATTTGAAGAGAAGGGAGGTTAATTTTGAAGAAGGGGATCTAGTATTGGCACACTTAAGGAAAGAATACTATAAGCTTAAGCTGAAAAAGATTGGACCATGTAAATTTTAAGAAAGTTTCCAGCCAATGCTTATGAAATTGAAATTCCAACGTGTATAGGAATATATCATATCTTTAATATAGTAAATCTATGCCCTTATGTTGAGGATGAAATATAAACAACAACTCAACAAGACAGTGGCAACGATCATTCAATCCATTGGATGAAACAACTATCTACATCCAAGCCAATGCAAATGGAGGATATTTTGGAAACAATATTAATGAAGAGAACTAGATACGAGGAGTACTATGAGTATTTGGTCAAATGGATAGATCGCCCAGTAGATGATGTCACTTGGGTAACTACTACAGGCATACACAAAAGTGGAAAATAATTAAGAACCTCATGGGAACGAGTCCATGAATTTTTTTGTTCCTTGGAACTCTGATGCAAGGGCATTGAGCAAATATTTCAATCAAATCTTTAGAAGTCCAAAATATATGTTTTTTTAAGAGTATATATTTAGATTTAAATTTATGTTGCAATAGATTAGGGAGAATAAGAAAAGAGATTTAATCTCTTTTATTAAGGGACAATTAATAGTTGAGTTATATTTAGTTAATATTTGATAGAAATAAGGTCAGTTATGTTTTCTTTCACTAAAAATAGAAAATATGATCCTATTTTTTTGGATCTCATATCTTTGCATATTTGTATTTAAGAAACATCTAAACTAAATCAAAGCACTAGATATATTTCATTTAATCAAGCCCTTTCATAAGATAAATTTGATTATAATGATTCACCAAATCAAAGCACTAGATATATCTCATTTAATTTTTTTAATGGAGTACACCCACAAGGAGTATTTGAGCTCAGAAATGTGGGAAAAGAATAGCTAATAAGTACTGATAGAGAACACTTTGTTATAGCCACGTAGTTATTGCATGAACAAGTTAAGAGGCTGCTACAAGAAAACACTCAAAAATATAAACAAAAGATATATTTGAAGAGAAGGGAGGTTAATTTTGAAGAAGGGGATATAGTATTGGCACACTTAAGGAAAGACAGGTTTCCTAAGAAAGAATACAATAATCTTAAGCTGAAAAATATTGGACCATGTAAATTTTAAGAAAGTTTCCAGCCAATGCTTATGAAATTGAAATTCCAACATGTATAGGAATATATCATATCTTTAATATAGTAAATCTATGCCCTTATGTTGAGGATGAAATATAAACAACAACTCAACAAGAAAATGTCAACGATCAGTCAATCCATTGGATGAAACAACTATCTACGTCCAAGCCAATGCAAATGGAGGATATTTTGGAAACAATGTTAATGAAGAGGACTAGATACAAGGAGTACTATGAGTATTTGGTCAAATGGATAGATCACCCAGTAGATGATGTCACTTGGGTAACTACTACAAGCATACACAAAAGTGGAAAAATAATTAAGAACCTCATGGGAACGAGTCCATGAATTTTTTTTCCTTGGAACTCTGATGCAAGGGCATTGAGAAAATATTTCAATCAGATCTTTAGAAGTCCAAAATATATGTTTTTTGAAGATTATATATTTAGATTTAAATTTATGTTGCAATAGATTAGGGAGAATAAGAAAAGAGATTTAATCTCTTTTATTTAATCTCTTGACCAAAGATTAATGACTTATTCCTTCGATACCATTAGACGACTCTTATGATTCTTTTAAAACACATCCTCTAGAGTGCAATCTTGTTTTCAGGGTACCCCTAGACTATTGTTAGTCCACTCATGAAACACACAAAATTATGGAAAGCCTCAACCTATGGCAGAATATTCTTCGTTTCCAATACGGAACAATCTTTTACAGAAAAATTCCTACCAGTCAAATCTTAATAATAATCGACCCCATGTTTGAAACCGATGTATATGTTACATTCCAATCTTTCATATGTTTCTTCCCATCAGAGGATTATTTGTCATTGTTTGGTGACATACACATTTAGACATATTTGAACATAAAGAGAACAGAATTCACACAACATGTGCCTCTAAAAGATTCACAATCAGTTATTCAATTCACAATGTAACATAATGCTAGGTCTACTGTCGAGGGAGCAGAATTATAACATTACCCTCCCCTTTAGGTAAATATGTTCTAATTTAAGGACTCTTCCTTATTAGCTCTAACTAAAGAACCGTTTACCTTTATTCGTATCCATTTGTAATCTGCAATTACCCGTATGTTAGTCATGATGAAGACCACAACTGAATTCTATTAAAATTATTTGTTCATAACCTATGAGAGGCGTATCCCCAAGGATTCTCATCTTCATGGTGCCTTTAAAAAGTACTAGTGTAACACGCCCATTGGTCGTAAGTGCAAAATATTTCTAGCTGAACTATTTATGCCTTTGAGTAGCTGTACTTAAGATTTGCAAACGAACATTTACAAATAAGGCATCTTATAATTAGATTATTGATAACTCATGAGTCCAATGCAAATGTTTTCCAAGATTAAAATCCTTTATGATATTAGTAAGTTAGGAAGGGACCTCATGCAAAATTATAGTCTATCATACCCCATAAACCTTGGTGCAATTTGCAGGAGAAAACTTTTATTATACTTCTCTTTTTCTTTACCTTTACTTATGATTAATAATAACAATCGTACTAAGTAACCTGAAATGCATGTGAAGTTCAGTTATTACTAAATTCCATCTCCACATGCTCTAGTGTTAATGTGATGGACACACTTATAATCATAAACATACTCACATAAAAGAAATACCAGTAGAAGAAAGACACCGAAAATACATGGTTCGCCCCAACCTTGGGGCTACGTCCACCAAATCGTTCTAAATATTTTATTAATTTTTCCCGCCAAGGGCGTACACATTTCCAGTTCATTTCCCTTTCCTCCAACAATTCCAGGAGGTAGTCATTTGGTCTTATATGCAGACTTACAAGTCTTAAAACAACAGTGAGCTCAAGGATCAACACAAGGAGATAAAAACAATTCCGAACCATCTCTAGTCGATAACTACAGAGAAAGAAATCTCTTAAGTCATAAACGTCATGACCTTATCCAAACATTTGATCCTCTCATTAGGTAGCTATTTCCCAAGGTATTAAAAGGCATATAACACTTAACTAACAAGTCTTGATCTTTTTAGCCACATGGCGTTAGTCTAGAAAGTGAACAAATCAGAAAAATGATTCTACTTCAGCGCCATAACGCATAACGAAAAATGCAAGACACAATACCTATTTTGTAGAGTAAATCACATATCGAACCATAGGTAAAGGATTTTATCCCTGCGAACACCCTTCGGTGAAAATATCAGTCAAATACCCCAAATCGATGACAAATAAAGGTCTGCCACCCAAGTCGTGTAACACAGTGAAGGTTTTATTATGGAAAACAGATCTCATGGAAAAAATTCCAAGTACAGAATCTGGATACTGAGGTGATTCGTTGTTGCTGTAGGTCTTCGGTGTGCACAATCATATAATCAAGAAACCAAACTGAATAAATGGCCGAATTTGCGTTTAGGGGATAGGAGTTTGTCATCATATGAAGGCAACAAAAAATCGACCGGCCTCAATCTCATTACTATTCTCAAAAGAAGCCTGTAATTGTTTCCTAACCTCTGTTTGAGTTTTGCTTACCATGGAGTGGCAGTGTTCACCTGCCAACTGGCTTGTCTAACAAACAATGCCATCGCATTTTCAAAACAATTATTTCGTTTTTTAACTCCAAGCAGATCTTAAATATAAATCTGGCTTAGGCCCATACCGAGGTGGATCCACACCATCTTAAAACTGCAAAATAAAGACAAAAAGAGGGAAGCCAAGTTTGCAATCATTGAAAATGCTATGATGCGAATTCTTTCAAACCAGAAAGTATCTGCAAAACATCCAACTAAAACCTAATGGAGGATGACAAGCCGATCCTACTTTTATTGTCTTGTTCTCTTGCCGAGCGTGGGTGAGTAGCCCTATCTATTTCACATTTTGTTTCAAAAGCACAGGCAACAACCCGCTGGGGTTCAAATGCAGATCCTTTAGTCACAAATAGATTAAAAATTCTATTGTAGCTCCCATTGGATGGAGCATAGAATTTATTTTTTATTATGTGGTGATCCCTCACATAGGGAACCTCGTTGCGGTGGATGGATGGATTCACACGTAAGCATAGCATAAGGGATTAGTCATCATTTAGTTCATCCTGCTTCGATTACAAATACGGGCATAAAATATTTTATAACCTTCGATAGCATCCAAAGAGTGGCTATTCTTGCGTAGAGAAGAATCAAGGCAACCATTCCAGAGAGCGTAGAAATCAAGCAAACTGGTTGAAGGGAGGGACGGAAGGCTAGAACTCCTCCTTTTAATCTAAACAAGAGGCTTAAAGTCTCTGGTGACATTTGCTATGCCAAGTTATCCCAGACAAGATAAATACATTGTATCATTCAACAAAATATCTATCCAAAAGGTTGTAGTTATACAGCTACTATAAAATTTGAGCCACCTCCTAGGGTATACGATCTAAGAACTTAAAGATTAGATCCACAAAATCTAAACACACAGGTTAGGTGTGCATCTTCTCCTAAAGATCCTATAGGAAACTGTTGTTTCGCATCAAGAAAAAGGTAATCTCAATCATACCTTAAATTTATTTGCAGGCTCTAGATTTGGTCACTGCTCCTTTCGAAATCCATAGGGAGGATTGGCTTAGGTATTCCTCCTGGTCAAACATCCATCACATGCCATCTACATTCGGATCGAAGGATGTCTCTCCTCCATCATAGCATGGAGGTACTCTATCAAAACACTCCGCTACTCTTTCCCTAAAACGCCCCTTTTTTAACCATGGGAGGGCAGATGATTTTTCCCCTAAAATCCTCCACTAAAGCTGGAAATGTTTTTTTTTCATACAGTGACTAGGCTTACTAATTCCACGTCCACCTAATCTGACAGCTAATTTCTTGGGAGGAAAAATCTAGAGGAAGATCCACCATATAATCCTCCATAGGATTCTCTTACCACAGTCAGTTACTTCTTTCTCCCAATTGCTAATTTGGTAGGAATCCAAGGTATATATGTATATATATAATTAAAGGTATAGTATTGATACATATATACATATTCATTTTTAAACATATATGAATATTTCCTCATAACGGTACATTATGTCACCACAATTTAAATTGAGGAAATATGATATGCATATAATGGTATTTTCTTCATATTATTAAGGTGACTATATCATCTACTCCCTTAGAAATTAATTAATTAGCTCGCCCTTCCTTTAGCTCTTTCAACTTTCAAGTAGTTTCTTGACCCTCTTTGTCCAGGCTAATACGTTGGTACCTTATTTAGAGTTTAACTAAGTAGGTTATAGTATTTTAATTTTACTTGGGTTAATTATATTGAGAATTGAAAATCCTATGGTTGCCATAGTTAAGACAGATATGAATACTATGGCATCGAGCTTCATAGCTCCCTCACCATTCCCATTTTCCCTCATGGGTTTAGTGGGCCCCTTTGTTAAATTGTGTTACTGTCCTCTGTCTTCTAAGTTTTCCACTCAATTTAATTTTTTAAACTTATATCAGCTGCGGAGTTTTGTTTCTGGTGGGGCCTTGGCCTTGAGCTCCTCACCATAGACAAGTACAATAACCATTTTGTATTTATGAAATATTTAGGGTGTTAGAGGGATGTTACATCCTCTCTCCCTTAAAATAACACTGTCCTCGATGTTCCCATTTTTAACCAGTTTCCTTCTTCATTCTGTCATCCTTTCTTGTTTTTGTCCTTTTTCTCCTAGTCCCTTGTGATCTTTCTATATATTCTCAATTCACTGTCGTCCCAGACCTGCAGTGTTCCTGCAACAAGTTCGAGTGTTGCCCAATTGTTAATCAGTTGATCAAAAATAATAAATCAACTTAACATAAGCCATAGATCCTTTTGCTTTGTAACAATCTGCAATTTTCTAGTTTTGCATTGGTGTCATAATACACAATCATTTTCATAATTCAATTTATTCATCAATAAAACATAATTACTACCCTTTGGGTGTTGGTTTTATCTCCAACCTTTGGATATTTATGTCGTCCTCGACCTGAGGAAATCATTTCCTCATATTACACATTAAGCATGTAACAGCCTAATTACTTGGAAATTCGTTAACCTATTTTTTACATTCATTTTATGTTTTCAAAACTCCTTCGAGTTCCTTTTTCCATTCTCGTGTGGACTTACAAAAATTCCTGAGGTTACTCTCCCTTTTAACCCCTATTTAAAAGTTTTCTCCTCAGCGACATCAAACATCATCCTGTCTTCCAGATGTCCAGTTTTGCCTAGGTCTTTTGCCACACCATATGCCTAACACCAATGTGCTCACACGGCAATCGTTTTTCTAACACCATTGTGCTCCTGCAACATATATGCCTAACACCAATGTGCTCACGCGGAAATCACTTTCCTAACACCATGGTGCTCTCGTGACATTCAAAATTTCACTTGGACTATTCACTATGCATACTCTTTGGTGCTTCGCATGATTTTACTGTCATTGTCTCGATTAATGACATTGGCCTCATGGTTAATTCACATCTGTCGACCAACATAATTTTTCATTCATTTAATTAACATTACCTAAGTTGTAGTGATTGTAACCTTACCATCATTCATGGTTCATACAATCTCATAACGCATTCAAAATAAAGCACCACTTATTTACAAGTGGATTTAGAATCCATGTCTTACATTGATCATGAGATGGCCAAAAGCATCGTAAAGCCCTGCAATGTCATTACATAACACCACAATCCATAGTTAAACCCTGGTTCATAAAAACCTTGAAATGTGAATTTTATAATAAGATAATAAAACAACACTCGTTCTTGAGTGGATTAGCTCCCTTATTTAAGCCAGTGAATTTTTGAAACAAATAGTCCATTCAATTGGTGGTGTCCCATGCCTACTCCTGCAAGGTTAGTCCATAACGTTACACGTCGTTCATTCACTTATCATTTTTTCAAAATGTCAATAGAAATTTCCCAACACTAAGACTTTAGATCTTCAACTCAACCAATAAGGAAATGACTATAAATATCCGAACTATAATGATTTTAAAGTAAATATCTTACTCTATCCTTTGGCATTCAAGATGACTTGGCTAACAAAATAAATCAGAGACGAAACTTTCCCCTTAGATCCGTTCAACTAAATCACATGTTACGCACATGTGTCACGTAAATGCCATCAAAAGTTTTTGTTAGTTATACCCCAACCCCATATCAATGGATTTGCGGAATTTGGTCACCCTGACACGTTATCAGCCTTAAGGCAAGTCCAATGTTTTACCAGCAATTTCAATGACAAAGTTTATTAGATCTATTCAAGCCGACACAAAGTTTTACATGGATTGGGCATAAACCGTTATCAGATCCGAACGATATAAATCATAACTATAATGCGGTACCAAATTCGTACACTTTGATGAAAGGAAATTTTTAGGCATCAACTCTAGATATGACTTAGATGGAAGGACATCAAACCATCAGTACATTGTAAAGCATTATTCATAACTGACCAATCATAGCGATCTAGTCACAACAGTGGACAAGTAATTTAAAATTTAATTTATACCTGTCAGCTTCCCCTTGTGAGTAACACCTACACATATGAAACATATTTACTCATAATAATGCTACAGATTCTAATTACGCAAGTTTGAATTACAATAGCTAACCATTCGCGCAATCTTCACCATCAATACCATGTTGATCGATTCCAGATCTACTTGGTTCTTAAGAAAACTCAAAACATAGATGCTTTTTATTTAGAGATCATACTCATAGGGCCGTGCAACAACTAGGACAATAGTATTTTAATCAATGCAGATCTATACTATATTCTTACATCAGATTTGTTCACAATTTAAACATGTGACGAGAAACTGAAAAAAATGTCAAATCTTTTATGCACAAAAATAAGCATAAAAAGAATTACCTTTAGAGAGGCAGTTGCAAGTTTTGTAGCATCAAATTTTTCCTCCAATCAAGCAGAAAAGCATGTGAATATGGTCTCTAATAGGTAGTTTCAAATTATTTCCCAATAGCCAATTGTACATCGTTCCCATGATTTCCTAAAATTATCTTGTTGTTTTTAGAATCCAGATAACATAACCAAATATCATGTGAACCCCCTTTTGTTGTCTTTAATGCATAAAGAAACAAGAGGATTAGAAAACCATCCCGTTAGCCTGATTGTGGAAATATTTCATGGTTAATTTAAATACAAAATTTTAAGCTGACGTGGAGTTTTTGACCACATTATTCCTATAATTATCTTTCATTTATAATCCACCTTTGTTCGAGTTGAATTTTCTAGTTATGATTGCATAGAATTTCCTTTCAAGACAAGGAATCCGACTGAGGCCAGAATAATTCCCGGCTCAAATCAGAACCACCATTTATTCCCCAATTCCTTAAGTCTTACCCGCGTTTGCTAGATGGATAAACATGGAGCAAGTAACCCCCCCAACAGTTAGTCAAAATATAAGTTCACAGATACTTTTTGTAGTTTCCCTTAATTTACATAAGATTCATGTAAGTTTCAGAAAAAAAGTTTGTAACTATTTTAGTATGACATGTCGCAGAATTTGGCGTTTTAAGCATAACCATACTTGGACTCCAATAGAATACCCTATTGCAGAATAATTTATTCAACTTTCAAACATTTCTTGGGAAAATCTTAGTCCAATTTTCAATACCTTACCATAAGAATGGGTCATAAGCCATTTGGCTCTCATGAAAGAATTACTTTTGTTATACCTTCTTCCATGACGTTTTCTTTGGTCCTCTTCATTACCTTCTTCGATCTTTGAAGGCTTACTTGGACAATTTATCCCCTCGTTCATCATTTTCATGCATCCACAAATAGAAACAATCGATTAGTTAAAGCTATCCATCTTCATGCATCCTAACTACATGTTGGACCCGAATAGGCCCGAGTGCTGTCACTCTGGCTCTGATACCATATGTAACGTCCCCTTTTGACAACAAAATATATTTGACCAAATATTAATGACTTATTCCTTCGATACCATTAGATGACTCTTATGATTATTTTAAAACACATCCTCTAGAGTGCAGTCTTGTTTTCAGGGTACCCCTAGACTATTGTTAATCCACTCATGAAACACACAAAATTATGGAAAGCCTCAACCTATTTTCAGAATATTCTTCGTTTCCAATATGGAACAATCTTTTATAGAAAAAATCCTACCAGTCAAATCTTAATAATAATCGACCCCATGTTTGAAACCCATGTATATGTTACATTCCAATCTTTCATACGTTTCTTCCCATCAGAGGATTATTTGTCATTGTTTGGTGACATACACATTTAGACATATTTGAACATAAAGAGAAGAGAATTCACACAACATGTGCCTCTAAAAGATTCACAATCAGTTATTCAATTCACAATGTAACATAATGCTAGGTCTACTGTCGAGGGTGCAGAATTATAACATTACCCTCCCCTTTAGGCAAAGATGTTCTAATTTAAGGACTCTTCCTTATTGGCTCTAACTAAAGAACCGTTTACCTTTATCCGTATCCATTTGTAATCTACAATTACCCGTATGTTAGTCATGATGAAGACCACAACTAAATTCTATTAAAATTATTTGTTCATAACGTGAGAGAGGCGTATCCCCAAGGATTCTCATCTTCATGGTGCCTTTAAACAATACTAGTGTAACACGCCCATTGGTCGTAAGTGCAAAATATTTCTAGTTGCACTATTTATGCCTTTGAGTAGTTGTACTTAAGATTTGCAAACGAACATATAGAAATAAAGCATCTTATAATTAGATTATTGATAACTCATGAGTCCAATGCAAATGCTTTCCAAGATTAAAATCCTTTATGATATTAGTAAGTTAGGCAGGGACCTCATGCAAAATTATAGTCTATCAAATGCTTTCCAAGATTAAAATCCTTTATGATATTAGTAAGTTAGGTAGGGACCTCATGCAAAATTATAGTCTATCATACCCCATAAACCTTGCAAACCTTGGTGTAATTTGCAGGAGAAAACTTTTATTATACTTTTCTCTTTTTATTTACCTTTACTTATGATTAACAATAACAATCGTAGTAAGTAACCTGGAATGCATGTGAAGTTCAGTTATTACTAGATTCCATCTCCACATGCTCTAGTGTTAATGTGATGAACACACTTATAATCATAAACATACTCACATAAAAGAAATACCAGCAGAAGAAAGACACCGGAAATACATGGTTCACCCCAACCTTGGGGCTACGTCCACCAAATCGTTCTAAATATTTTATTAATTTTTCCCGCCAAGGGCGTACACATTTCCAGTTCATTTCCCTTTCCTCCAACAATTCCAGGAGGTAGTCATTTGGTCTTATATGCAGAATTACAAGTCTTAAAACAACAGTGAGCTCAAGGCTCAACACAAGGAGGTAAAAACAATTCTGAACCATCTCCAGCTGATAACTACAGAGAAAGAAATCTCTTAAGTCATAAACGTCATGACCTTATCCAAACATTTGATCCTCTCATCAGGTAGCTGTTTCCCAAGGTATTAACAGGCATATAACACTTAACTAACAAGTCTTTATATTTTTAGCCACATGGCGTTAGTCTAGAAAGTGAACAAATCAGAAAAATGATTCTACTTCAGATCCATAACGCATAACAAAAAATAAAAGACACAATACCTATTCTGTAGAGTAAATCACATATCGAACCATAGGTAAAGGATTTTATTCCTGCGAACACCCTTCAGTGAAAATATCAGTCAAATAGCCCAGATCGATGACAAATAAAGGTCTGCCACCCAAGTCATGTAACGCAGTGAAGGTTTTATTATGGAAAATCGATCTCATGGAAAAAATTCCAAGTACAGAATCTGGATAACGAGGTGATTCGTTGTTGCTGTAGGTGTTCGGTGTGCACAATCATATAATCAAGAAACCAAACTGAATAAATGGCTGAATTTGCGTTTAGGGGATAGGAGTTTGTCATCATATGAAGGCAACAAAAAATCGACCGGCCTCAATCTCATTACTATTCTCAAAAGAAGCCTGTAATTGTTTCCTAACCTCTATTTGAGTTTTTCCTACCATGGAGTGGCAGTGTTCACCTGCCAACTGGCTTGTCTAACAAACAATGCCATCGCATTTTCAAAACAATTATTTCATTTTTTAACTCCAAGCAGATCTTAAATATAAATCTGGCTTAGGCCCATACCGAGGTGGATCCACACCATCTTAAAACTGTAAAAGAAAGACAAAAAGAGGGAAGCCGAGTTTGCAATCGTTGAAAATGCTATGATGCAAATTCTTTCAAACCAGAAAGTATCTGCAAAACATCCAACTAAAACCTAATGGCGGATAACAAGCCGATCCTACTTTTATTGTCTTGTTCTCTTGCCGAGCGTGGGTGAGTAGCCCTATCTATTTCAAATTTTGTTTCAAAAGCACAGGCAACAACCCGTTGGGGTTCAAATGCAGATCCTTTAGTCGCAAATAGATTAAAAATTCTATTGTAACTCTCATTGGATGGAGCATAGAATTTATTTTTTATTATGTGGTGATCCCTCACACAGGGAACCTCGTTGCAGTGGATGGATGGCTTCACATGTAAGCATAGCATAAGGGATTAATTATCATTTAGTTCAGCCGACTTCGATTACAAAGATGGGCATAAAATATTTTATAACCTTCGATAGCATCCAAAGAGTGGCTACTCTTGCATAGAGAAGAATCAAGGCAACCATTCCAGAGAGTGTAGAAATCAAGCAAACTGGTCGAAGGGAGGGACAGAAGGCTAGAAATCCTCCTTTTAATCTAAACAAGAGGCTTAAAGTCTCTGGTGACATTTGCTATGACAAGTTATCCCTGACAAGATAAATACATTGTATCATTCAACAAAAGATCTATCCAAAAGGTTGTAGTTATACAACAACTATAAAATTTAAGCCACCTCCTAGGGTATACGATCTGAGAACTTAAAGGTCAGATCCACAAAATCTAAACACACAGGTTAGGTGTGCATATTCTCCTAAATATCCTACAGGAAATTGTTGTTTCGCATCAAGAAAAAGGTAATCTCAATCATACCTTAAATTTATTCGTAGGTTCCAGATTTGGTCGCTGCTCCTTTCGCAAGCCATAGGGAGGATTCGCTTAGGTATTCCTCGTGGTCGAACATCTATCACATGCCATCTACATTCTGATCCAAGGATGTCTCTCCTCCATCATAGCATGGAGGTACTCTATCAAAACACTCCTCTGCTCTTTCCCTAAAACGCCCCCTTTTTAACCATGGGAGGGCAGATGATTTTTTCCCTAAAATCCTCCACTAAATATGGAAATGTTTTCTTTTTCCATACAGTGACTAGGCTTACTAATTCCACGTCCACCTAATATGACAGCTAATTTCTTGGGAGGAAAAATCTAGAGGAAGATCCGCCATATAATCCTCCATAGGATTCTCTTACCACAGTCAGTTACTTCTTTCTCCCAATTGCTAATTTGGTAGGAATCCAAGGTATATATGTATTTATATAATTAAAAGTATAGTATTGATACATATATACATATTCATTTTTAAACATATATGAATACTTCCTCATAACGGTACATTATGTCACCACAATTTAAATTGAGGAAATATGATATGCATATAATGGTATTTTCTTCATATTATTAAGGTGACTATATCATCTACTCCCTTAGAAATTAATTAATTAGCTCTCCCTTCCTTTAGCTCTTTCAAATTTCAAGTAGTTTCTTGACCCTCTTTGTCGAGGCTAATACGCTGGTACCCTATTTAGAGTTTAACTAAGTAGGTTATAGTATTTTAATTTTACCTGGGTTAATTATGGTGAGAATTGAAAATCCTACGGTTGCCATAGTTAAGACTGATATGAAGACTATGGCATCGAGCTTCAGAGCTCCCTCACCATTCCCCTTTTCCCTCATGGGTTTAGTGGCCCCCTTTGTTAAATTGTGATACTGTCCTCTGTCTTCTAAGTTTTCCACTCAACTTAATTTTTTTAACTTATATCAGCTGCAGAGTTTTGTTTCTGGTGGGGCCTTGGCCTTGAGCTCCTCACCAGACACAAGTACAATAACCATTTTGTATTTATGAAATATTTAGGGTGTTAGAGGGATGTTACAGAAGCACTGATAGAGAACACTTTGTTATAGCCATGTAGTTATTGCATGAACAAGTTAAGAAGCTGCTACAAGAAAACACTCAAAAATATAAACAAAAGATATATTTGAAGAGAAGGGAGGTTAATTTTGAAGAAGGGGATCTAGTATTGGAACACTTAAGGAAAGACAGGTTTCCTAAGAAAGAATACAATAAGCTTAAGCTGAAAAAGATTGGACCATGTAAATTTTAAGAAAGTTTCCAGCCAATGCTTATGAAATTGAAATTCCAACGTGTATAGGAATATATCATATCTTTAATATAGTAAATCTATGCCCTTATGTTGAGGATGAAATATAAACAACAACTCAACAAGACAGTGGCAACGATCAGTCAATCCATTGGATGAAACAACTATCTACATCCAAGCCAATGCAAATGGAGGATATTTTGGAAACAATATTAATGAAGAGAACTAGATACGAGGAGTACTATGAGTATTTGGTCAAATGGATAGATCGCCTAGTAGATGATGTTACTTGGGTAACTACTACAAGCATACACAAAAGTGGAAAAATAATTAAGAACCTCATGGGAACGAGTCCATGAATTTTTTTGTTCCTTGGAACTCTGATGCAAGGGCATTGAGCAAATATTTCAATCAGATCTTTAGAAGTCCAAAATATATGTTTTTTTTAAGAGTATATATTTAGATTTAAATTTATGTTGCAATAGATTAGGGAGAATAAGAAAAGAGATTTAATCTCTTTTATTTAATCTCTTTTATTAAGGGACAATTAATAGTTGAGTTATATTAAGTTAATAGTTGATAGAAATAAGGTCAGTTATGTTTTCTTTTACCAAAAATAGAAAATAGGATCCTATTGTTTTGGATCTCATATCTTTGCATATTTGTATTTAGAAAACATCTAAACTAAATCTCATTGAAGGTTGGATTGGAGATGGTGAATATTAGATTTAAAGTTGGATTGGTTATGGTGAAGATTTGAATGAAAATGAAAAATATTGTGAAAATGTTTTGCATATTTATTTTCCCACATTTGGGATTGCTGTGTATTTTAGTCATGGAAAAACCGTTTTGTTAATAATCGTTTGACTTGAATGAATCCTTTTGATCCTATTATGAAAATCTTATTTTTCCTTTTTGTTGATCTGAATTTAAAATTGTGCAATGTCTCTAATACATTTTTTGGGCATATTTATTTTCATTTTGAATTGGTTCAGTTGTGAATTGGACATCTCTTAAACGCTCTATTCTAGGGTAGAGTTTCCTTAAATCACTTCGTAGGAGTGAGAGATTGTTTGTATAAGGTTTTCAAGGTTGAGTTTGAATGATTAGAAGACATCCCCATCAAGTGGAAAAGGAAAATCAGAGGTCTGCATTTAGATTTGAGGATTAACGTTATCCTATAGTAATCTTGTAGAAACGTGAGTCAATCCTGCAGCAACACGATTGATAATGCAATAACAGATCTTTCAACAACATGTTCCTCCTTAGCAGTTTGGTTTCCTGCATATTGAAGTGTTTTTCATGTGCATATATTGTTCCTATAAAAAATTACAAGGTTTGAAATCCTATCTCTTCATGTATCAATGATTAACAATGAGTTCTAGTCCTAAACCTCAACAATTGAATTTGTAATGGAAATCTGAGTGTAGAAGAATAATGTTATTTTGAGTTTTTTTTGAGCGTGTGTGTGTGTGAGAGAGAGAGACTGAGAGAGTAAGTGCGTGTGTGAGAAAGTGAGTGTGTGTTGTAATTATTCGTTCTTAAGTTTTATTTATGAATCATGTATAAGGAAATATAAACAAATTTTTTTCATTGTGTTTCACTGTAAGGATTATAATAGATTTATAATTAATCTTTTTGAGTTTTGGATATACTATATGAAAAATGGAATATAGATAGAATATTTTTATTCTATTTCAATATGGATAAAATATAATCACGTAAATAGTTCATTTATTTCATATTATAAAGAATATATTCAAATATATATATGTTGTGATATTTGGGTGTGTATATTTTTATTTCAAGTGGAAATATACCTATTAGAAATACATAAACATGATGTGCTTTTATTAGGATTATGGGTTAATAGTCTTGAATAATTTTCTGTTTGTTCTTTGCACAATAGTACAAACCTATAAACTAAATTTATTTCTATAATTATAATAATATTTCTTTCAACATTTTTGTATTTCACATGCACAATGTATCATAGATTTCTTAAAGAAAAATCAGTAAAAGAAATTCAATCATTTAATATGAAAAATCATAACAACAATTAATAGTAATGAGTAGATTATACTTAATTTTTATAGAACTAGGTCTCTAAGAAATTGACTTGGGTAGGCTCATGGACCACCCAAACATAGGTTGTTTGATGACACTTGATATCTCTATCAAGCCCCAAGCCAAAGCATGATACCTACAAGGCAAAGTATATCCCAAGGTTTTTCATTTTCCCTCTAGTATAATAACCCTAAAAAACTCAATCATTACAACTCTACTCAAACATGATAACACTCTCAATTTTTTCCACACCTAACACATCCAATGGTCATTATAATGTGCATTCCCCACCTAACACATACAATGCTTATAAAATTGTGCATAAAGAATCTTGGTATCCTTGTCTATAAATATCAAGATATCATCTTTTACCAAACCATAGGATTGAACTAAATAGGAACTTATAGTCCATTCATCATACAAAACTTCCTAGTTCTCCTTAATATGATTAAATAAATATTTATTTTAGAGTTATCTATATTGAACTTAATCCATTTTCTTAGCAAATCTACCATAGAAAACTACATCACTTTTTCACAAACAAAAGGGGAAAATATCTTCCTATTTTGTTTGTTTTTTTTACTCACATTTACTCACTAATCACTAACTTTACAAAATGTTAACAACCCACCTCTCTTTCCAACAATTGATAGTTAATCATTTTCCAATGATTGTATCTCTCATTCACTCATTCGAATACCTCTTTAATATGGATAAGAAGAGTGTTCCTAAATAATAAGAGGATACCATGTAGCTAAATTTTTTGGCACTCGCTACATTGTAGGAAGCAGGTTGCAACCACTTCATTTATGAAAAGAGGGTTTAGTTTGTTGACACATGAACTTCTAGAACCCACACTATATTTCCCACTTGTGGAATCATGATTTATCTTATATTGAACCTACCAAATCAACCTTGGATTCCTTTTATTAAATATGTTTGAAAAATATTCAAATCCACACCATCATTATAATAATGTCTCATGGTGCACCATTTCCAATATCATGAAAATTTTCTTAATCAAATCAAAACTAATTTAAAAATAAAATTTAATTACAAGGGCTAATATCCTAGGATATTACATCCCCTCCCCCTTAAAGTAAAACCATCCTCGATGTTCCTTCACCTTAGTACTCTTCATGTCTAAAATAGAAATGGATATGCCTCTCTCATGTCATATTCCATTTCCCTTGTGGATTCAATTGGTTTGATATGTTTCAATTGCACCTTTACCTAATCAATAGATCAATTTTGGAGCAATGTTTCTCTCCTATCTATTATGCACAAGAGTTTTGGTTGAAATTGTCCCTCTAGTTCCACATGAATCACATTCCAACCAATTACATTATTAGGGTTACGAATACATTTTTAAGTAATGAAACATGAAATACTTTGTAGATATTGATGCTAGGTGGCAATGCAAATTGATAGGCCATTGGTGTTATTCTAGCTAAGATCTCAAATGGTCCATATTATATAGGAGTAATCTTAGCATAGTTCCCAAGATTCAATGAACCTATTTTTGTTTCAATTTTAGGTAAATGCATTCCCCAACCTTATATTCTTTATTCTATCTTTTAAATCCTACTAACTTTTATGTCTGCCTATCTTGAGTTGTATTTAAATTATGTCCAATTTTTTTCAGTTCTTGTTCCATATCTCTAAGAATATCAGAACCAAGCATATCCTATTCACATGATCATCCTAATTGAAAGGAATATTATATCTTCTACCATACAGAATTTCAAATGGACTCATATTTAAATATGCTTCATAAAAATTATCGAGTGAAATATATGATAGTTAATTCAACATAAATTATCAATCCTGCATATATTTTTCTTGCACCTCTAAGTTTACTAACTGCGGATTGATCATTTATGTCCAATCAACTATCATATATTTCACCAAAATGTCGAGTGAAATATATGATAGATAATTCGACACAAATTATCAATCTGGAATTAGTAAACTTAGAGGTGCAAGCAAAATATATACAGGATTAGAGTACACTTAACCTATGCTAATGCTTGTAAGGAAACAAATATACTACTTTCGTTGAATCTAAAACTAAGAAAGAACAAAATGACATAAAGTAAATTCAAGAAAGCATGAAAGTAAACTTAACTACAAAATGTCATAAAGTAAATTCAAGAAATCATGAAAGTAAACTTAACTACGAAAGCGTGAAAATGAGAAAACTAATCTATGGTAAAATATGTGACAAATGACAAATGATAAATGAAAAATAACAAATGACAAACAAATATGAGCTCATATGAAATCTAAATTATCAACTCAAAATAACAAATCTATTATGGAGAAATACAAATATTTATTTTAAAACATCAAATCCATTACAAAAGGGTCAAATCCATGATGAACTCTCAAAAATATAAACTATTTCTCTATTTCTAGAGAAAGGCCTCCTCCCAAATGAGGAGAGAACCCTCTTATTTATACATGAATGCTTTGAATAATAAGATAAACAACTAATAATTACATAATATCCACTTTTCTGTCAGCTTATCCCTTCAAATCCTCCATAATATATTGAATAAGATATTCTGTCTTCATGATCTTCTTCTTGAAATTAGCTTGAATTATCTCTTTCAAATCTTGAAAAGATGGAGAAAACATTTGAGAAGCTTTTGAATAATCCTTTTGTTGAAAATCTTCAAATATTCCTTAACATCACAAAGCTCACACAACTTTAAAATATAAATGAAAACATGTTAATTTTCTAATATTTAATCATAAGTTCTCTTAAAATACTTGAAAATAAATAATTTGGAAAATAACAAAGTAACCCAATTTTTTTTATGAAAATGGTATAAGGAATGGTTAATGAAGTGATGAATATGGATGAATGTGAGAAATAGTGAAGGGAAAATATGATAAAAATGTGACATTTGGGTCACCAAACATTCCCCCCAACTAAACTTGTTGCATGTCCTCATGCGACTGTATATAAACTTTTTTTTTTAAACTTTGGCTTTGCATGATGATGTTTTTAACAACAAATCATTCCATGATGTGAAATACATAAGTAGGAACTAATTTTACTTATGGTTGGTTCTTGTGTGACAACCATGAATATGACAAATGGTGGTTCTTGTGCTAACAACATTCATTTCTTTTACTTGTTTTCTTATGGTTGGTTCTTGTGTGACAACCATGAATATGAAAAATGTTGGTTCTTGTGTTAACAACATTCATTTGTTTTTATGGCTGAAATACATAAGATTTAAAAGTATACATACACTCGAAATGATAATCCATCAATGTACATTAGAAAAACATTTTCTTCATGTTATGTAATAAAGTGTATTTTGGAAGAGACACGCTGGTCAATGGTAAATGCGACGATGGAATGTGTAAAATGGAATCAAATGGTAATGAATATACTTACACCTCCCCCCCCCCACCCAACTGAAGATGTGTTAAGTTTATGAAAATGAGTAAGGTAATGTAACATGGTGAGGGAATTTTCCAAACTCATTCATTTTCTAGAATTTAAGGAATTATATGGTTAAACATTAGAAAACAACATACCTCCGCTTACCCAAAAAGTTGATGAACAATGCAATATGAATGTGGATAATGTTGCTGCTGGATCATGGACTGTGGAGTGAAGGATTTGAAATACTGCTTGGTTAAATGAATAAAAAAACTTAAATATGAAAGTGGAACCGTGGTACTCCCTAGTACTGGCTAGTACTGAATGGTACCAGCTAGTACTGAAAAGAAAAATAACATAAATATGCAAGAATACTGCAAAACAATAACTGCAGCGAAGACAACCTGAACAAGGTAAAAACTAGCCAACTGTCAAGTTTCAAGCTCTATACTTTGGAAACTGCTGAAGCCGGGCAAGTGCAAAAATCCTTGTTGAGATACATATTAATTCCCTGTTTTTGAAGCAAACTAATTGTTGGCTACCCCTAAACATGTATCCCTCATCTCCAACTGCTACAAATCCTTCCCATGGTACAATTGTTTCTTGTGTGAATAAATGTATTGTAGTTGAACACAAAAAGAAGTCATTGGACTATTGGCCATTATTGAATTCCATTAACCAATGTGATATGACCCACCATTGATGTCAATGGGTCTCAAGGTACCAATAGTACATCTTAACAGGTAAGAATACATGTGTTGATGTCGAGTCACCTGTAATATCTATCAATCAAGAGAAATTGATGTATTCCCATGATTGTTAGCAAGGAAATCTGCCATTAAGGCATGGTGATTCCAAGGTACTAAACTTTTCTCTAGTACCTAGTCCCTACTCTATATAAGGTGTTGAAGGCGATGGAAATATACTTGTTGAAAGGTGGGACTTAAGGAATCCCACATCATTCAATGTGAGTGCAAATATAAATATTTTTAGAATATAATTTTGGTGGAACAGTAAATACTTACTAGTGGATTTTTCGAGCCCTAGTTAGTTTATGCTCGTTTGATTTTTCACATTTTAAGAGTCTGAAAAATGGCTAAATGAAGACTCCAATAAGAGGAAAAATATTAGGAAAAATGTAGGCAAATTAGAAAAGTAAACATGCATGAAGTCATAAGGTAGTAGTGATGGATACAGTTTTTTATGTCGACTACATAGGAAATGACAAAGTAGACTTCAACATGGATGACTAGGGAACTTTGAAAGAGGAAGGGTAAATGATCATGTCATGATATGATTGGTTTCTAAAAAAATTTCTTTGTGGAAACAAATGACATGACATACACAATGGAAACTTAACTCCTTCAAGTTTTCAATGGAACATTTTTTCTGAAAAGACTTTGTGATTCTTGAAATCACTTCTGCATGTAATTCAATCATCTTTGAAACAATAAAGTGTTAGTTTTTTTCTGCAACAAAATTGTGAGAGCATTGAAAATATAGGAAATTATGTCATATGTTAGAATATAATCCATCGGGATTATATATTGTAAATAAATAAATAAATCTGAATAGTAGGAAGCCGAAAAGGCTAGGTGGAAGGTGAAACACAACCGTCACATGTAATATATAAATGTATGCATTAGCCATGAATAATATTGAATCGGGAGTTATACCTAACAAGTGGTATCAGAGCGGGTTCCTGCCATAACTCCTGCTGTTAAATTTCAGTCCTGGAAGCCTGTATGCTTGCCAATGCATTGCCAGACCTCCATTCCACCCTTTGTCAATTCGTTTCAGAGCTACCTGCCCATCGCCAATCTGCCCTCTGCTCTTCCTTCCTGCTAGTGCATTCATTATGTGCGTTTATTCTCTGTTAGAAAGATTGTGTTATACCTAACCCTAATTTGAAGCACTGCTATGCGTAAGAATGCTGGAGACATCCTTTGTTATTCATACTTGTGCTACCAATTTCCTATATGCCCAGTGGCTTGAGCTTACCGTTGAACACCCTCTTTGCTGCTACAAATTCAATCTCTTCATCGTAAATGGTTTGAGACTTGTTGAGTCGTTGGTTGCTTGCTGTTGTGTTGAACATTGTAGACTGCATTGTGAGGAGATAAATGGTACCTAAATCCCATTTTTAAAATTCTGGTACTACGTATCATGGAGACCCTTTGCAATTGAAATCTGGAGCTGCGTTTTGTATACACTCAAATCTGGAGCTGCATTTTGTATACATTCAAATCTGGTACTGATGCGTATACCTTGCATTGGAGACTGATGTATACCTTGTGTTGGAGACTAATATTTATTGCATGCGTATACCTTGCGTTGAAGAGCTACGTGGAGTACTAATTCAAGGAGCTACGTGGAGTACTGCGACCTACAATTGATCGCGAAGACTGCGTGGAAAGAAAAACCGTAATTCGCGTGAGTCCTAATCCTTTTTGTGTTCGTGACCTATCAGTGGTATCAATCTCTACATCTCCTTCACGGTATCTTGGAGGATACCAATTTTTGAGTTATATTGTGATATCTCCATTGATAAGGCTTTGGAGATAGAGTTGAGCTAAGATTGTGCATTGCTGCACGTATTGAACCATTGTTTCCATTATGCTTTTGAAAAATGTAGCTGTGTATTGTTGTTGCATGGAATCGAGATGGAAGTCGTCTTGCATGCAGTACTATGGATGGAACAATAGCAATATTTGATGTGATACGAGCCAAATTTCTGTACAATTTGGAGGGTCATTACATGCCTGTGAGATCCCTTGTTTTTTTCCCGTCCGTTCTAGGGTTTAAAGTTTGTGCTATCATTCGAAGGGCATTTCAAGTTCTAAGAATGTGGAGGTGAAGACATGATAAGTATATGTGTGGAGAGGCCTGTGTGGAGTCTGGAAACTTTTTATTCATGTTGCTGGTGTATACATGCTGCTGTCTACTTCCTAAAATGCTGCAAGGTGCATTTTGGATATATGAGACTGAACCTGTGGAGCTGCCTACGTATTGAGAAATCAAGCGAGCCTGTGTTGCTACAGCCTGTTGAAGACCTACTTGAAGACCGATCTCAATATTCAAAAATTGTGATACTGAGACTGATATATTGCATTGTGATACTGAGACTGATATATTGTGTTGTGACTGATATATCATATATTACTAGTGACTGATATATTTTGTATTGAAGAAGCTTGTAAAATTGCATTGTATTCACATTGGCAGAGACTGTAGACCTGCAAGGTTATTGTTTTCCTATTTCTCTTTGTCATATTAAGTTCATTATTGTAAATTACACTAATAGTTGTAAAAGATGCAATCTACAGCATCTGTAGTTGGTGCCACTCTCTCTGGAAAAGAGAGAGGAAGAGGAAGAACAAACTTCAGAGGCAGAGGGGGAAGAAACAAAAGATCATATTTGCAGTGCAAGCATTGTGGAAAGACTAGACACACATCAGATCAGTGGTGCACTTCATGGGACTCCATCAAAGACAAGCATAACCAGAAGAAAGATGATAGTAAAAACCAAGATGCTAGTAAATCTTCTGATTCTGCTCATTGTATTGTTGCACATTGTAATCTTGGAATTAATTAACTGACTTCACTTTCATCTTACAAATATTGTTGGCTGCTTGATACTGGTGCAACATCACACATGACATTTAGAAAATACTGTTTTGAAGAACTTAATGAAACAATAGATGGCATAGTTTAATTTGCAGATAAGTCAAGTATTAAACTAAAGGGAATGGGCACCATTTGACTGAAGATGCCTGGATTCCCTGATTTCTTGTTGAAGAACGTTCTCTATCTTCCAGAGTTGCAGAGAAGCCTGCTGTCCTTGGTGGAGATTCACCAGCGAGGCAATTCCATCCACATGTTTGATGGAATCATTGAAATAAGAAATTCCTCTTACAACCAAGTCATCATGACTGGATACGAACATGGGAAGCTACTGAAGCTAAAGGGTTCATCTACAAGAGTTCATAACTATGCCTACCTCTCTCAGCATGGAGAAGGTAATTTGTCATCTAGTTCATTATGGCATGCAAGATTTGGTCAACTAAATTATAACAGTCTTCGTTTGTTGAGAAAGAATGGTGTATTTGGTTTTCCCACCATTCCCAAAGAGAAGAACAAATGTGATGCATGTATATTAGGGAAACATAGTAAGCTTCCATTCCATGAATCTAATTTCAGAGCAAGTAGGAAATTAGAATTAGTGCATTCTGATTTATGTGGCCTAATGCCAACTCCTTCTGCAAATGGGAATAAGTATTTTATGACATTTGTTGATGAATACTCAAGAATGTGCTGGATTTACTGTTTAAAGACAAAATCATAAGAATTTCAAACATTCAAAGACTTTCATGCATTGATAGAAAAACAAGCACAATAAAAAATTGGTACACTTCATACTGATAATGGGAAAGAATACACTTCAAATGCTTTTGAAGATTATCTTCGCCAACATGGAATTGCACATCAGACTACAGTTCCCTACAATCTTGAACAAAATGGTGTAGCAGAAATAATGAATAGAACCATAATGAATATGGTTCGCTCAATGATGTTTTTCAAGAATGTAAAACTAATGTTTTGGGTTGATGCAGTAAAATGTGCAGCCTATTTGAGAAATAGAAGTCCCTCAAATGTGCTTGATAACAAGACTCCACATGAAATGTGGTTTGGCCATCTCCCTTCAATCAGGCATCTCATAGTTTTTGGTTCCACCTGTTATGCCTTGATTCCAAAGGAGCAAAGAAAAAAGCTTGGTGCTCGAAGCAGAAAATGTATTTTCCTGGGGTACGAAGAATACTCCAAGGAATATCATTTGTATGATGAGGTAAACAAGAAATTTTTTATTTCCAGAGATGTCATTTTTATTGAGACTAATAAAAATGACCAGTCCATTGAGAGACAGCTTGATCATTTGGAAAGTTATCCTCATCCAAAGACATATTCTGAAAATAAATATGAAATTCCAAACCTTGAAGGGGGGATTCCTATTCTGGATCAACCTTTGGAATTTCCATATGAAGCACCAACTCCCCCGCATGAAGAAGTTCCTGCTACTTCACCTGATCAAGAGATTCAACTGGATGATGTGATTGAGAGAATTGAAAGACTCTTAATCAATGATGAAGCACCAGCA
>LPNX010459410.1:595095-608351 GCA_001517045.1 Pseudotsuga menziesii | reverse complement strand
AGATTCAGAAACATGCTCGGACTTATGAACACCCCTTCAGATTAAGAGGGGGATTGTTAGAATATAATCCGTCGGGATTATATATTGTAAATAAATAAATAAATCTGAATAGTAGGAAGCCTAAAAGGCTAGGCGGAAGTTGAAACACAACCGTCACATGTAATATATAAATGTATGCATTAGCCATGAATAATATTGAATCGGGAGTTATACCTAACATCATAAACAAACCAAGTCAAAGAAAATAAACAAAATGCATTTATACGTGAAAGTAGTAACACATCTTTAGCAATCCTTCTTGTCAAAACTTGTTTTTGAGTGACTTGTGAAAACAAGTTAGTGTAAGACACTTATCAAAGCATGATTTTTTGGTTTTGAGAAGATTCCAAGTTCATTTTCAATTTTTTATTTGAATGGTTTTTTTTTTGACCTAATGTTTTTATTATATGTTTTTTTAATATTTTTTTAATTTTATGTTGTTATCGTAATAAAATCAAATTTTTAAATTTTTTATTATATTAATGTTTTTTTAACCTTTTAATTGTTTTATCATTAGAACCAAAAAAAACTTAAAAGAAATTCCTTATTATTTATTTTCACTAACATGCAAAAGATTTTCAAAGAAACAATAAAACATATTTGATAATGTTGTGTTGCTTCATTATTTATCATACCCAGGGCCGGTTGGATATCTATATTTAATTAACCAACTATCGACAATAGATTTAGAGCACATTACAGTTTTAAATCCTTTTTTTTCATCATCAAAACACGACAAGTGTCAGAGTTACATGTTGGATCGTTTAAATAATAAAGTGAAGTTGTCGAAACAGAGAACGTTCCCATGTACATGCATTGGATTATCATTCTTTTCTGATGTATCTACTATCACCAGGTTGATGGGATCATGGTGGAAGACTATACATGCATGTGTCCTATTAAATACCATCCTTCATGTGCCTCTTGCCAATGGTTTGTCATAAGGCATAGTTTCCAGGCTTAGACAATAGGATATTCTTTGACCTCCTATGCAATCACATATCTACAGCTGCAGGAGTCTCCACACCTTTCCCTACACATGACACTAGCTCTTCCATCTTCAACGTTTAGGATGCAACCTCAATTTCTTCATCGTTGATAGGATGGATATCCGGCTCCAAAAAACACAACTATACAAAATCTCATTCATATAAAACAATGAAATCACCTTGCTTACTCCTGCCTTCCTCCGAACAACTTATCAAAGCTCTAATGTGCTTGCATGGGGTATCTTGGAAAACAAATCCAGGTAGAGATTCTTGATTTACTTCTAGTTTATAGAAGAGCTTCAAAATTCTATAGAGCATTAGACGAGCACTGGAATGTTGTAATCGGATCCTTTGGAAATTTCTGTTCTTGCGATCAAGTTTTCATCTACATGAGAAGGATTTGTCAGTAGCAGTAACATTTAAAAATTATGGTCTAAGTTTTATTTGTCCATTTCATGCTGTGTGTGTTAGGGCCTGATGGTGAACTATTTGTAGATGAAGCTAATTGTTTCTAGTATGCATGCACTTCTTATTGCTCCATATCTTAACATAACTTCTTATAGGAACCTCACTCACTAATAAATGCACTCAGCTGAATTTCTTCCTCTAGTCATTAGTGGATCATATAGATTTATCTCCCACCTAAAAAATAAAATGTTCTCACCACTAGGTAGGTATGATATGGGAAGGACCATCCTTTCTAGTGAAGATATTTCCTTAATCTATATTTTTATTCTTCCCGACAAATTATCCACTAAAGAAACCTTCATAAAACCCACTTATTATCTCGTGACTTTAATATTTCTTTTCATGTCTCCTCCCATTGACAAATGACATTCCTAAAGAAGTGTTTACACCACTTAGACGAACACTGGAGGATAGTATGAATTTCTATGTTGTGTTGTTTAATCGGGAAGCAAGCTCAAAACCAGATTAAAAATTCCATTCAATGATTTTGGAATTGATTTCACTTCCAATTCCTTCATCTCAATGAAACTCTATTTCAACAAATACTCATATTCCTTAAGCAAACTCTGATACCAATGGTAATAAAATACAATATTTAAAAATAACCAGAGAACAACCATGCACAAAATAATCCTGAACTTGATTTGATAGAAAAAGGAAAAAAGAGATGAAGCATTTATTATAAGCGGATTAAATATCTTGACCAATGGAACATATGAGCTTAAGAAATAGTTGGTAACAAGGGAATGTGTTATATTGAATAATATTTCATTTTTGGGATGATATTCATTTTAGTGCTATTGAGTTTATATAATAAAGAGAAAATGCATTCTTTTTAGGGACAAAATGTTTTGGGTGTGCCTAACTGCTGTAGGCACAGAAGGAAGGGCAAGCATCTGACAACCAACAATTATTGCTAACAGCTTCAGGTTGGGAATCAAAGGAAAGGGAAATCAAACCTTGGCATTGAGTGATGATGTAAAATGACATATCGTAGGAAGGAATGATGAATAAGGAAGTGGACAACTCTTATCCTGAGCATTAATTATAAGATACACAAATCAATAGCTCCTAGTAATCACGGATAATGGTTATCTATAAAACAATTTTTAAATCAGTGAATTAAACTCCGGATAGAAACGTGGTGTAAAGAGTTTAGTTTTTCTAGATAGGGGACCACAAATTTATTATCTATATTTATATATATATATATATAGATTGATGGCGTAGTAAATTTAGGGCTAAAAGGTGCATGACACATACCAAAACTTCAGTAGCAAAAACTTTGTCAACACATGATATGATTTAGGATATACAAATGTTAAAACACGATTCATGTAGTGTTGAAATTTGAATCTATTAGAAACCAAGGCTTGGACCCCATTCACACATTGGTTAATATTGTAACTAAAATATGATCATGAAGGAGGAGCGACCGAAATATCATAGGATCGATCGGGGTTAGAAGGTGATAATTCAAGTGTCCAACGAGATGGGATCTTTACTTCAAGTTGTCGTGATCATAAATATTTGGGAAGCACCCTCCTATGTAAATAATGGAATCATGAGATCTTGGTTATTATTGGTGAGATGAGAAGGATGTCCAGATAAGAGTATGTGAGATGCAGATTGAAAGGAATACAAGATTTGAACCTTTGAAATAATTTTTTCTTGTCTACAATAAAAAAAGTATCAATGCTATGCACAGGATTCCTGACAGTAGCAATTTACATAGACATAGTCATGGAACGAGTCTGAAGATGGGCGTTGAGGCAAGAGATTTCATGCCTGATTATTGAAATAATTGAAATAACAGTATATTGTTTACGTAGAGTCTTGGATGATGAGAAACTCTTTTGGAAGTAGAGCATGCGCCTTGATTTATGGTTGGGATAGATTCCTAGCCCCCAAAACCCATAGAGTGGGAACATAGATCTAGACCTAGCTTCAGATTCTCTATCTCCATCTCCATCTCCAAATGATCTATATCTCTCCAGTTTCAGAAAAGAGTGCTTATCTACTTTCATTTCCCACTCCATATCCACTTATGAATCAGGACTGTTCGCTTTACTCAATCGTTATTCAACCGTATAATATAGTATAAAAAGAGATATCTCACTATAAAGGTTTGTTCCTCATTTCCCTAACATAATTGAGAAAAAGGCTGGGCAGTAGCAAAAGTTACCAATAGTCGAAGTAACCAGCAGAAGTATTGAACTCAAGAAATCGAACACCATATTTCCTACAACTTATGCCTCACTAAAGTCATGCCTTGAGCATGGAAAATATCTCACACATGATAAACGGTGGACGGTTTTGTGAGAGTTTGTTTTGCATGATAAGCAATAAAAAAAGAAATTGATCATTTTTATGTTATGTCATGTTTTTTTTAAGTTTTATTTTATTCATTTCTAGAATTAAAATCAATACTATCTTAATTATATCTAAAGTTTTAGTGTTTAGGTTTTATTTTTATTTTTAGGCATCCTAAATTTTATTATTATGCATTACTTATTCAAAATGAAAACTATCACTAAACATGTATTATTGTTTAATCCCACCTACTCTATGTTAATTGGGGATTTTAGAATTTTTTTTAAATAAAATGAAACTTCCAATGTAACCATCTACGTAACAAAAGTAAGAATTTGTTCATGTTCAATTTTGTAGATTGAAATCTAGAATATAAAGCAATGTGCAAAACTAACTGTTGTAGAAAATGCGATTTAACAAAATAAAAACATAAATAAAATTGATCTAACCCAGTGCTTACTTGAAACCATTGTTTGATGAAACTTTCATAAGCTTGATTTACATTTTTATTTAGATAACCCGAAATCCCTTCTTCATCTTCCTCGATCTCCTGCTTGCATAATTGCTCCTCATTCGATATACATAATTCCTTGAATGTCGATTCTTCTTTCAATTTAGGAGGAGTAGTTAAACTTTTAACTGCGGTCAAAATGTGCTCTTCTTGTGAAGAAGAGATCCTAGTTGTTGCTAGAATTTGAGTAAGTTGTTCCAAACTAATATTCATTGTAAAATCATCTTAGTGATAACTAAATTAAATGCTACAAATAAAAAACGGTAGAAAACAATACAAAGCAGTATGAAACAATATTGAATTAGAAATCAAATCTAGCACATAATGAAAGCAATCCAAACTTAGACTACAAAAAAATGTAAATGAATAATAATAAACTAGATAAATGAACTCTTGCATAAAAACAAACTCGCATAAAATAAATATTATTGCATAAAATGCAAGAACTCTTTGTTGAAATTAAATACTCTTGCACAAAAAGTAAATAACACTTTGCGAAAAAAATGAGCATGCTTGCGAATAATAAACTTATTTGCATGAAAAAAAGACAACAAAGCTTTGGGGTGACCCACTAAAGTGTATGCATCGGGTTATTACACCACAAAAATTCTGTGGTGAAGTCGTCCTTGTGTCTTACCGTTTCCCCTCCTCCTTTCTATGTAATATGAAAGAAACCTATCTACCTACCTAAAATCCAACCCCGTTTTAGCACCTCACCGACAATGACACCAAAATATCGAGCCAAATGTATGATAGTTAATTCGACATAAATTATCAATCCAGACTTGGTAAACGTAGAGGTGCAAGAAAAATATATGCAGGATTAGAGTACACTTAACCTATTTGAATGCTTGAAAGGAAACAAATATACTACTGTCATTGAATCCAAATATAAGAAAGACCAAAATGACATAAAGTAAATTAAAGAAAGCATGAAAGTAAAATTAACTACAAAATGATATAAAGTAAACTCAATAAAGCATTAAAGTAAACTTAACTAAGAAAGCATCAAAATGAAGAAACTAATCTATGGTAAAATATGTGACAAATGACAAATGATAAATGAAAAATAAAAAATGACAAACAAATATGAGATCATATGAAATCTAAATTACCAACTCAAAATAACAAATCTATTATGGAGAAATCCAAATATTTTTTCTAAAACATCAAATCCATGACTAACTCTCAAAAAGATAAACTATTTCTCTATTTCTAGAGAAATGCCTCCTACCAAATGATGAGAGAACCCTCTTATTTATACATGAATTCTTTGAATAAGAAGATACACAACTCATATTTACAGATTCACTTTTCTCTCAACTTATCCCTTCAAATCCTCCATAATATCTTGGATAAAATATTCTATCTCCATGATCTTCTTTGTGAAATTAGCTTGAATTATCTCTTTCAAATCTTGAAAAGATGGAGAAAACATTTGAGAATCTTTTGAATAATCCTTTTATTGAAAATCTTCAAATATTCCTACACATCACAAATCTCACACAACTTTGAAATATAAATAAAAACATTTTAATATTCTAATATTTAATCATAAATTCTCTTAAAATACTTAAAAATAAATTATTTGGAAAATAAAAAACTAACCCATATTTATTTATGAAAATGGTACAAGGAATGGTTAATGGAATGATGAATAGGGATGAATGTGAGGAATAGTGAAGGGAAAATAGGATGAAAATGCGACATTTGGGTCACCAAACACCCCCCCCCCCCCCCCCCCCACAACTGAACTTGTTGCATGTCCTCATGCAACTGTACATAATTTTTTTTTTTTAACTTTGGCTTTGCATGATGATGTTTTTTAAAAATAAATCATTCCATGATGTGAAATACATAAGTAGCAGCTGATTTTACTTATGGTTGGTTCTTGTGTGACAACCATGAATATGACAAATGTTGGTTCTTGTGTTAACAACATTCATTTCTTTTACTTGTTTTCTTATGGTTGGTTGTTGTGTGACAACCATGAATATGACAAATGTTGGTTTCTGTGTTTACAACATTCATTCATTTTTATGGTTGCAACACATAATATTTGAAAGGATACATACACTAGAAATGATAACTCATCAATGTACATTAGAATTTCTTCATGTTATGCAATAAAGTGTATTTTAGAAGAGACATGATGGTTAATGGTAAATGTGATGATGACATGTGTAAAATGGAATCAAGTGGTAATTAATATAATCCCCCCCCCCCCCCCAAACTGAACATGTGTTAAGTTTATGAAAATGAGCAAGGTAATGTAACACGGTGAGGGAATTTTCCAAATTCATTCATTTTCTAGAATTTAAGGAATTATATGGTTAAAGATTAGAAAACAACATACCTCCACTTACCCAAAAAGTTGATGATCAGTGCAATAGGAATGTGGCTGATGTTGTTGCTGGATCACAGACTGTGAAGTGAAGGATCCGAACTACTGCTTGGTTGAATGAATCAAGAACTAAAATTTGAAAGTGCAACTATGGTACTCCCTGGTACTGGCTAGTACTGACTAGTACTGGAAAAAAAAATCATAAATCTGCAAGAATACCGATGAAAAATAACTGCATCAAAGACAATCTAGCTAGTACTGACTAGTACTGAAAAAAAAAAAAATCTACAAGAATACCAATGAAAAATAACTGCATCGAAGACAATCTGAATAAGGTAAAAACTAACCAATTGTCAAGTTTCAAGATATGTACTTTGGAAAATACTGAAGTTGGGAAAGTGTGAAAATCCTTGCTAAGATACCAATTAATTCCCAATTTTTGAAGAAAACTAACTATTGGCTGCCCCTGAACCTGTCTTCCTTTTATTTACATAAACAACCAACAAAAAACATATCAGTTGCAACCGCTACAAATCCTTCCCATGGTACAATTATTTCTTTTGTGAATAAATGTATTTTAGTCAAAAACAAAAATAAGTCATTGGACAACCGACCATTTATGAATGTCATTAACCAATGTGAGATGAACCACCATTGACGTCAATGCTTTTCAAGGTACCAATAACACATATTAATAGGTACAAATAAATGTGTTGATGTCGATTCACCTGTAAGATATATGAATCAAGAGATGTTTATGTATTTCGATGATTGTTAGCGAGGAAATCTGCCATTAAGGCATGCAGATTCCAAGGTACTAAAATTTTATCTTGTCCCTATTCTAGATAAGGTGTTGAAGTCGATGGAAAGAGACTTTATGAAAGGTAGGCCTTAAGGAACCCACATCATTCAACACGAGTGCAAATATAAATATTTGCATAATATAATTATGGTGGAACAGTAAATATTTACTAGTGTAATTTTCGAGCCCTAGTTAGTTTATGCCCGTTTGATTTTTTACATTTTAAGAGTCTAAAAAATGGCTAAAAGAAGGCTCTAGTATGAGGCAAAAGATTAGGAAAATGTAGGCAAATTAGAAAAGTAAACATGCATGAATTCATAAGGTAGTAGTGATGGATAACAAAAATTATGCCAACTACATAGGAAATGACAAAGTAGACTTCAACATGGATGACTGGGGAACTTTGAAAGAGGAAGGGTAAATGATTATGTCATGATAGTATTGGTTTCTGAAAAGTTTCTTTGTGGAAACAAATGACATGACATACACAATGGAAACTTAAATCCTTCAAGTTTTCATTGGAACATTTTTATGAAAAGTTTTAGTGATTCTTGAAATCACTTTTGCATGCATTTCAATCATCTTTGAACTTATAAAAGGTTAGTATTTTTATGCAACAAACTTGTGAGAGCATTGAAAATAAAAGTAAATATGTGTTTAACAAACCAAGTCAAAGAAAATAAATGAAATACATTTATACCTGAAAGCAGTAACACATCTTTAGCAATCCTTCTTGTCAAAACTTGTTTTTGAGTGACTTGCAAAAACAAGTTAGAGTAAGACACTTATCAAACCTTGTGTTTTTGGTTTTGAGAAAATTCCAAGTTCATTTGCAAGTTTTAATTTTTAAGGTTTTTGTTTATTTACCTCATGTTTTTTTTATATGTTTTTTTAATATATATTTTGAAATTTTTATGTTGTTATCATAATAAAAACAATTTTTTTAATGTTTTATTATATTAATGTTTTGTTAGACTTTTAATTGTTTTATCATTGGAAGAAAAAAAACAGCTTAAAATAAATTCCTTATTATTTATTTGCACTAACCTGTAAAATATTTTCAAAGCAACAATAAAAGATATTCGATAATGTTGTGTTCCTTCATTATTTATCATAGCCATTGCTGATTGGATATCTATATTTAATTAACCAAGTATCGACAACAGTTCGAGATCACATTACAGTTTTGGTTCCATTTTTTCCATCATCAGAATGCAGAAAGTGTGAGAGATTCTTGTAGGATCGTTTAAATAATAAAGGGAAGCTCTCAAAACAGAGAATGTTCCTATGTACATGCATTGGATTATCATTTTTTTCTAATGTATCTACTATCACCAAGTTGATGGACTCATGGTCGAAGACTATACATGCATGTGGACTATTAAAGATTACCCTTCATATGCCTCTCGCTAATGGTTGGTCAGAAGGATTAGTTTCTAGGATCTGACACTAGGATATTCTTTGACCGCCTATGCAACCATCTACAGCTACATGAGTCTCCCCACCTTTCCCTACACACGACACTAGCTCTTCCAATTGCAATGTTTGGGACGCAACCTCCATTTCTTCTTCATCGATAGGATGGATATATGGCTCCAAAAAACACAACTATAAAAAATCCCATTCATCTAAAATAATGAACTTACCTTGCTTATGCCCGACTTTAGCCGAACAACTTATCAAAGATCTAATGCGCTTGCATGGGGTATCTTGGAATTATTAATTGTTATTAATTTTGTTTTTTCAGGTAGAGATTCTCGATTTACTTCTATTTTTTGGTAGAGCTTCAAAATTATGAATAGCATTAGATGAGCATTGTAATGTTGCAATCATATCCTTTGGTGTTTTCTTTTCCCATGATCGAGTTTTCATCTACATGAGAAGGATTTGTTAGTAGCAACAATATCTAAAAATTCTGGTCTAAGTTTTATTTGGTCATTTCACGCCATGTGTGTCAGGGCATGATGGTGAATTATTTGCAGATGAAGCTCCCTGTTTCCAGTATGTATGCACTTCTTCTTGCTCCAGCTCTTAACACAACTACTTATAGGCACCCCACTCACTAATCAATGCATTCAACTGAATCACTTACTCCAGTGATGAGTCGATCATCTATATTTATCTCCCACCTAAAAAATCAAATGTTTTCACCACTAGGTAGGTATGATATGGCAAGGACCATCCTTTCCAGTGAAGATAGCTCCTTCATCTATATTGTTATTCTTCGCAACAGATTATCCACTAAATAACCCTTCATAAAACCCACTTATTATCTCATGACTTTAATGTTGCTTTTCATGTGGCCTCCCACTGACAAATGACATTCCTAATGAAGTGTTTATGCCACTTACAACAACATTGGAGTATAGTATGAATTTCTCTGTTGCCTTTTTTAATCAGGAAGAAAGTGAAAAAACAGATTGATGAATTCTATTCAAGGATTTCAGAATTGATTTCACTGCCATTTCCTTCAGCTCAATGAAACTTTATTTAAAAAAATCCTCATATTCTTTAAGAAAAATATGATACCAATGGTAATAAACTACAATCTTTAAAAAATAACTAGAGAACAACCATGCACAAAACAAGCCTGAACTTGATTCGATAGAAAAAGGGAAAAAAAAATGAAGCATTTATTATAAGAGAATTAAAGATCTTGACCAATGGAACATATGAGCTTAAGAAATAGTTGGGAACAAGGGAATGTTTTATATTGATTAGTATTTCATTTTGGGTATGATATCCATTTTAGCGCTACTGAGTTTATATAATAAATAGAAAATGCATTCTTTTTAGGGACATAAAGTTTTGGGTGCGCTTAGATGCTATGGGAACAGAAGGAAGTGCAGGAATCTAAGAGCCATCAATTGTTGCTAACAGCTTCAGGTTGGGAATAAATGGAAATGGAAATCAAACCTTGGCATTGAGTGTTTATGTAAAATTTCATATCGTAGGAAGGAACGACCGATAAGGAAGTAGACATATTGTATCCTGAGCATTAATAACAAGATCTGCAAATCACTAGCTCCTCATAGTCACGGATAATGGTTATCCACAAAACAATTTTTAAATAAGTGAATTAAACTCCAGCTAGAAACATGGTGTAAAGAGTTTAGTTTTTCCATATAGGGGACCGCAAATTTACGAGCTATCTTATTATATATATAGATCGATGGTGCAGTAAATTTAGGGCTAACACATACCAAAAATTCAGTAGTAGAAAATTTGGCAACACATGATATGCTTTAGGATATATAAATGTAAAAACATGATTCATGCAGTGTTGAAAGTTGAATCTATTAGAAGCCAAGGATTGGACCCCATTCACACATTGGTTAATATTGTAAGAAAAATATGATCACCAAGTAGGAGCGGCTGAAATATCATCAGATTGATCGGGATAAGAAGGTGAACATGTCAAGGGTCCAACGAGATGGGATCTTTGCTTCAAGTTATTGTGATCGTAAATATATGGGAAGCACCATCCTACATAAATAACGGAATCGTGAGATCTCAACTGTTATCAGTGAGATGAGGTGGATGTCCATAGAAGAGTATGTGAGATGCATATTGAAAGAACTCATATATTTGAACCTTTGAAATAATTTTTTATCATCTACAACAAAAAATGTATCTATGCTCTACACAGGATTCCCAACAACAACAATTTACATAGACAGATCCATGGAACAAGTCTGATGATGGGCGTTGAGGCAAAAGATTGTGTGCCTGATTATTGAAATACTTGAAATAGCAGCAGACTATTTACGTAAAGGCTTGGATGAGGAGAAACTAGTTTTTCAGTAGCAGAGCATGTGCCTTGATTTATGGTTGGGATAGAGGCCTAGCCCCAAAAACCCATAGAGTGGACACATAGATCCAAACCTAGCTTCATATTCTCCATCTCCATCTCCATCTACAAATGATCCATATCTCTCTAGTTTCAGAGGCAAGTGCTTATCCAGTTCCAATCCCCACTCCATATCCACTTATGAATAAGGACCGTTCACTTTACTCAATCACTATTCGACCGTATAATATAGTATAAAAAGAGATATCTAACTATAAAGGTTTGTTTCTCATTTCCCTAAGAAGAATTGAGAAAATGGTTGGGCAGTAGAAAAATTTACCACCACTGGAAGTAACTAGCAGAAGTATCAAACGTAAGCCATCGAACACCATCTTTCCTACTCCTTTTGCCTTGCTAATTCCGTGAGCATGGAAGATATCTCACACATGATACATGGTGGATGGTTTTGTGAGAGTTTGGTTTGCGAGAGTTAATTTTGCAGAATAAGTAATAGAAAAATTATTTGATCATTTTTATGTATGTCATGTTTATTTTATTTTTTATTTTATTCATTTCTACAATTAAAATCAATACAATCTTAATTCAATCTAAAGTTTTAGTGTTTAGGTTTTTTTCTTCTTTTAGGCATCCTACATTTTATTTTTATGCATTACTTATTTAAAATGAAAACTACCACTAAATATGTCTTATTGTTTAATCCTACCTACTCTATGTTAATTGGGGATTTTAGAATTTTTTTTACATAAAATGAAACTTCCATTGCAACCATATACGTAACAAAAGTAAGAAATTGTTCATGTTCAATTTTGCAGATTGAAATCTAGAATATAAAGGAATGCATAATTAACTGCTGTAAAAAATGTGATTTAACAAAATAAAAACAGAAACAAAATTGATCTAACCGAGTACTAACTTGAAACCATTATTCGATGAAACTTTCATACGCTTGATTTACATTCTGATTTAGATCACCTAAAATCCCTTCTTCATCTTCCTCAATCTCTTGCTTGCATAATTGCTCCTCATTTGATATAATAATTCCTTGAATGTCGATTCTTCTTTCTATTTAGGAAGAGTAATTAAAATTTTAACTGCGGACAAAATGTGCTCTTCTTGTGAAGAAGAGATCCCAACTATTGCTATAATTTGAGTAAGTTGTTCCAAACTAACACTCATTGTAAAATCAACTTATTGATAACCAAATTAAATGCTACAAATGAAAAAATGGTAGAAAACAATACAAAGCAGTATGAAACAATATGAAATCAGAAATCAAAGATAGCGCATAATGAAAGCAATCCAAACTTACACTACAAAAAAAAATGTAAATGCATAATAATAAACTAGATAAAGGAACTCTTGCATAAAAAAAACTCACATAAAAGAAATATTCTTGCAAAAAATGGAAGAACTATTTGTGGAAATTAAAGAGACTTGCACGAAAATTAAATCGCACTTATTTGCATGAAAAAAAGGGACAACATGGCTTTGTGGTGACCCGCTAAAGTGGATGCGTTAGGATATTACACCATGGAAGTTCTGTAGTGAATCCTTCCTTGCATTTTATCGGTTTCCCTCCCCCTTGCTGTGTAATATGAAATTAACCTATCTACCTACATAAACTCCAACTCCTTTTTAGCACCTCCCTAGAAACAACGCCAAAATGTAGAGAGAAATATATGATAGTTAATTCGACATAAATTATTAATCCAAACTTAGTAAACTTAGAGGTGCAAGCAAAATATATGTAGGATTAGAGTACACTTAACCTATTCTAATGCTTTAAAGGAAACAAATTTACTATTGTCCTTGAATCCAAATCTAAGAAAGAAAAAAATGGCATAAAATAAATTCAAAGTAAATTCAAGAAAGCATGAAAGTAAACTTAACTACAAAATGTCACAAAGTAAATTCAAGAAAGCATGAAATTAAACTTAACTAAGAAAGAGTGAAAATGAGCAAACTAATCTATGGTAAAA
>LPNX010459410.1:576115-587245 GCA_001517045.1 Pseudotsuga menziesii | reverse complement strand
TATATATATATATATATTCTTATACATGAGCATTGCGGGAATTTGAAACTGAAATAGCTCGTTAAATTTGATGGTTTTGAAAACTACAATCTATTTTGATAATTTTAAAGCAAAATGATGACAATTTTTTGTTTTTTAACTGTATAAGATGGACAATTTGATCGTCAAATTCTTTCGCTACACGTAAGTGGTTAATTTTAGAGTTTTTTGGCATATTAGATATGATATTTAAGCCATAAGCTTCGACTATTAGATATGGTATTTAAACCATAAGCCATACGCCATAAGGGTATGTTACCACCTAAGTTGTACTTAGTGGTTTTTTTATCAAGTGAGCATGGTGAACCTGACAAAGATGATTTGTTCGGACTTCAGAAGACCTTCGGAAGTGCTTTTGGGAAGTGCTTGTTGTACTATATCACATGTTCATACCCCATAGGGGAGTTGTAATAATATGTTTTAGAATGATAGTGTATGTAAAAGACTCTGTCTCTTAGACTTTATTTGTCAATCCGATAATCCCAGGGTGTTTTTTCCCTTGGTTATTATTGGTTGTTGAATAAACGACTTATAATTTCTGAGTTTTTCACTCAATACCTCCAAAGTTGGGGTGGTCGGCTTGGAATTTAGGCCTATTGAGGTTATGAGAGTCTATGTGTCAATGTATAAACATGCTAGGCATCATGGTCGAGTCATATGAACATGTCTAAGTCCCCCTAGGTTTTAATTTTTTTAATTTTTTTTAATTTTAATTTTTCCACAAAACTAAGGCTTTTTTTTAATAGTGTAATCGGAAGAAATGGTTTTGTAATAAAAGAATCATGTAAACCCATAAACCCATAAACCCATGAAATAAGTTTCATTCATGGGGGTGCTCATTTTCAAGCTAAGAGAATCATGTAAACCCATAAACCATTTTTTTCTAAGTTTTGAGTGATTTGTCCATCACTCAGGTCAAAAATCCCTAAAAATCAAATATTGATTATTTTAATTAATAAATTAATTAAATAATGGAGAAAACACCAAATCCTAAGTCATTAGGATTTGCTCAGATTTGACTGAAATCAGTCTCATCGGCATGGGATTGATTGGATCTAACCATCCCTTAACAGAAGGAGGTGATCTGGGATGAACAAAGAGTACATTTATGCATGCAATCTTGGGAATTGTGCACTCCCTCTCTCCTCCACATGTGTGGGCTCATCTGGATGAGGTTTGGTGGATGCTTCAGTTAGGACGTTGAGGTGTCAGGAAGATAAACTCTCCGATTGATAGTTGCACTCAATGAGACTCAAATAAGACTCAGATAGACTCAGATTCACTCCACATGCAGCTGTGGTCTCTCTCTCCTTGGGAATTGCACCCCCCTAGGCTAGATTTCTTGTTTTTTCTATAAATAAAGCAACCATTTCCTCTTCCAAGCTAGTTAGAGCTGGAAAGAAAGGCTTGCTATTGTGTAATATTGTATTGATAATCCTTTGTTGAAATAAAGAGAAGATTTGGAGGCTAAATTGTGGAGTACTTTTCATGTAANGACAAATGATAAATGAAAAATAACAAATGACAAACAAATATGAGATCATATGAAATCTAAATTATCAACACAAAATAACAAATCTATTATGGAGAAATCCAAATATTTATTCTAAAATATCAAATCCATTACAAAAGGGTGAAATCCATGACTAACTCTCAAAAATATAAATTATTTCTCTATTTCTCTATTTCTAGAGAAGGCCTCCTCCCAAATGAGGAGAGAACCCTCTTATTTATACATGAATGCTTTGAATAAGAAGATAAACAACTTATAATTAGAGATCCACTTTTCTCTCAACTTATCCCTTCAAATCCTCCTTAATATCTTGGATAAGATATTCTATCTCCATGATCTTCTCTTTGAAATTAACTTGAATTATGTCTTTCAAATCTTGAAAAGATGGAGAAAACATTTGAGAAGATTTTGAATAATCCTTTTGTTTAAAATGAAAACATGTTAATTTCCTAATATTTAATCATAAATTCTCTTAAAATACTTAAAAATGAATAATTTGGAAAATAACAAAGTAACCCATATTTATTTATGAAAATGGTATAAGGAATGGTTAATGGAGTGATGAATATGGATGAATGTGAGGAATAGTGAAGGGAAAATATTATGAAAATGTGACATTTGGGTCACCAAACAACTATTATTTTATGCAAATTCTACTAAGTGTAGATAATCTACCCATTGAGTTGGTTTGTCCATAAATACATACAAAGCATGCATTCTAATATTTGTTTTTTATTTTATTTTCCCATATGTTGTGGATGATAGGAAATGTTGAAACTTAATTATGTATATAACCCTTTCCTAAAAATACATTTAAATTTTGAATCTGTCTAAAATGATAGTTTTAGGTACCCCATGCAATTTGAAACTTCTTTCATAGATATATCTGCAACATATATTATTTAAAAGGATATTTGATTGGAACCAAATGATCAAATTTACTTAATCCACCCACTATAACCATGATTTCATGATTTTTTTCTAGTTTTAGGAAAACCTGTAATAAAATCCATAGAAATAGCCTTCCACTTCCATTAAGGAATCAAAAAAGGCTATAACAATATTGTAGGATGTTGGTGTTCAACTTCAATTCATTGGCATTCAATATATATTGTAATGTACTCTATAATGTATCTTTTCATATCGAGCCAATACTATTGTTTTCTTATCGTAGTGATCATTTTTTGATATGCATGATACCCTGAATAGGGATTTTTTTGCATCTCATCCATAATCAATATATTCAAATCAGTTGAATTAGGAATGTATAATTTTCCCTTTTACCTCAATAAATCCTCTTCAGTGATTAGAAAATATTCATACCTTTGTTCAGATCCTTTTTGTTGTATATTTGCTCTCATTTGTTCATAGAATTCACCATTAATGGGAGTTATTTTTACCATGTTGTTGAATCATATGCACAACTACTAGAAGTAGTCATATGAATCAAGCACATACTCCTACTTAGTGCATCGACAACCTTGTTCTCCTTTCCTTTTATATGTTTGATCTCAAATCATACTTACTAAAAAATAGAACCATCTAGCTTGATTAACATTTAAATTTGGTTTTTCAAGTAAATACTTCAACCCAATATTGTCAATCAACAATAAATCTTCCACCCAATTAATAAAGTCTCCTAGTTTCAATGCCTGAATTATAGAAACAAGTTCTAATTCATGTGTAGCATCATTTCTCTGTTCTTTTATTTTTTGGGATTCATAGCATACTACATGACTCTCTTGTAGAACTACTCCACCTATTCCTTCTTTACATGCAACTATTTATACTTAGATATCTATATGGATTTCTTCAAAATAGGTGAAATAGTATGGAGATGTTTTAACTATTGAACTTTCTCCACACTTTTCTAACCAAACAACTTTGTTTCTTTCTTTTGCAGAGAAGTTAAGGGATAGGCTAGCTTTGAAAAATAATCTATAAACCTTCTATCGTAACCTACAAGTCCCATGGAATATATTACATCGGTTACATTTTTAGGAGTAATCCAACTTATCATAGATTTTATTTTATTAGGATTCATTGCTATCCTGTTTTTCTATAATAATATGTCCCAACTACTAAATTTGTTTTTGGTAAAAGTCACACTTGCTAAACTTGTCATATAATTGATGTTCCCTTAATATTTTAAATACTACATGAGATGTTCTTCATGTTTATTTCCAGTTTTTGAATAGATAAGTATATCATCAATAAATACAATTAGAAATTTATCCAAATATTTACCGAATATGTTATTCATGAGACACATAAATGTAGTTGTACATTAGTAAGAACAAATTGTATAACCGCAAATTCATAATAGCCATATATCGTCCTAAATGTTTTTTATGTATATCTTCATCTTTAATCCTTAATTGATGATATCATGATCTTAAATAAAATTTAGAGAACACTTTTCCACTGTTGGTCAAACAAGTTATCTATTTTAGGCAAAGGGTAGTTGTTATTTTTGGTCACCTTATTTAGTTTTCTTTAGTCTATGCATAATCTTAAGGTTCCATCATTCCTTTTCACAAAAACGGTGCTCCCCAAGGGGATACACTTGATTTAATATAATCATTTTCTAGTGATTCTTATAATTACTTTTTTGACTCCATCAATTATATGGTACACATTCTATAGGGTACTTTAGAGATAAGTGGAACTCTAGGCACAAAATATACTATAATTCAATCTCTCTCTTAGGAGGTAAACCTGGTATTTCTTTAGGAAGCACATATTTGAACTCTTTAAGTGCTGCAAAGTCTTGAAGCTTTGGTTTACTATCCACTTTTGATTCCAATATATGAATTGCATATAATTTACATCGTTTTCTAGCACATTTCTTTAACTATAGGGTTGAAATTTGTCTTATAAAGATAGTCTTGTGCATACCTATTATTATTCTAGGGTTACCATCTTCATATGTGCAAAAAAAAGTCTGATTGAAGCAATCCAATATTTCTTTATATGCTTGTAACAACTCAATTCCTATTAATACATCATAAGAACCTAATGATAAAATGTTTAAGTATGATACAATATACATCACATTCATTTCTAGATGGCATCCTTATGTTAATTCAATTATCTTCCCCTTGGTTCCTATAGCTAATTGGACTAGCCAATTTTTCTTATGTTTATTTTTCTAAAGCATGCATGCTTCAACAATTTTTGGGGAAATGTAACCTTGACTAGAACCAAGATCAATCAAGACAAAAACATATTTCTTAGAAATATTACCTTTAACTCCCACCATATAATATCAGTGGTTTTCTTGTTGATCCTATAAGGCATAATAGGTCCTAGGGATACTTCTTGCTACATCATTAACTGTTGTGGATTCTTGTACATTATGAGCAGTCTTAGCATTCTTATCTTTATGAGGATAATTCCTCAAAAAATGTTATTCACCACAATCCTAACACTTCAAAGTTTCTTGAAAGCGTTCAATTGGTTTCCTTCCCACAAATCTAGCATGTTTATTTCCACTTTGAGCTAGATGATTTTTTTGAAAATTGTTTTTTCCAAACTTAGTATTTTGAAAACTCCTTGATTGGTTTTCTATACTATGGAGACTTAAACCCTTTATTCCTTTACTCATATTTTTCCTTTCTTCTCTTTCCAACCTTAAGGAGTTTATGACGTATGTTTTTATTGCTCATAAGAATATTTGGCTTTTCTGATCGACTCATCCAAAAGTTTTTTCCTCATCAAACTCAATCTTATCTTTGAAAGACTAAGGTAAATTACATAGGAAACATTATATCTTCACCCTCTCATCTTTAATGTATGGGACATACCTTAATAATTCCAAAATTTTGTTGGCCAAGTCATCCATAGTCATATGTCCAAAGTTTAATTCATTAAATTCCTTTAATCTTTCCATCATAATATCCCTTTAAAAGGTACTTTTGTTTAAGAAATTTATTAAATTGTTTTCATTTAATATTCTTTTCAGTAACTTGATTTAATAATTTAAGGTTTTTCCACCATATGAATGATTTCCCATTCAAGTTATAAATTTCCACTTTAGCCTTCATATTACTGGAATAGTCATAAACTTGAAAATATTTGCTCATTCCCAACAACCATGCTTCAACTTCTTCTCTTGGATTCACCTCACCATCAAAGATAGGTAGTTCAATTTTATTAAATTCTCCTTTCAAATAATCTCTAGAATCTCTCTTCTTCCTCTTCTTATGCGATGAAACCTTAGAGCTACCACTTATTGATTTTTTGGTAGTCATGTCATCACTTGAAGATTTAGTAGAGGTGTTTGTTCCATTGCTATAACTTAATTTTTTATCTTTATGAGATTTCTTCCTCAAATGAATTTTACTAGCATTGCTTAAAAATTATCCTTGTTGTTTATGATTCTTAGTCTTACTCAAATTTTGTAAAAAGATAGCATTCAATTCTTTCTACGCTCTTGAGCTTTTACCAATTTCTCGTTATCAACTTTGAAACTCTATAGTTTCCCCGCAAACTTCTCATTTTCCCAATCATATATGAAGAAGTTTCTAGGTCTCTTCTTTCTTTTGATTCTATTTCCATCCCAACATCTGGTTGATTTACAACTACTTGATGGCTTGGTATATCTTTCACAGTAATAATAACTAATATAAACCTTCAATGTTTTCTTCGGGAAGATGGTAAAATTTACAAATTTTATTTCTCTCTTTGTAAAATAAATAAATAATAGTTTTAGTTATGTTAGGATTATAATCCTCCCTTTTCCAATTTGGTCATTATGTCTAAATCAGGAGTCATGTCTAAATCGGGATTCCTTTCAATCTATTTTTAGTCACTAGCATAATTGGGTCCACTTGGCTCAATTGGGGCACATGCACTAGTTACTAAAGTGTGGAAAACACTAATTGAGGCCAACTGCCACTGATTACACTTGCATGCATTAGTTTAGGAGCATCATAGATCAATCCCTACAAATTAGGAGCCACTAGGAGTGCCGATACAAACCTCCATTAGTTGAGTTCAGTTAGTGACTAGTCAAGCTCAGTTAGGAGTTAGTTACATTCAATTCTAGTTCCCTACACTTAGTTCTATTCAATTAGCACTAGGATTGCATGGTTGCATGCAGGTGAGGAGGATTTACTCACATACCTCATTCAGTTAGATTAGTCAACAATGAATTAGACACTTGAGTTTGGATTTTGAACTCCGATGAACTCCGATAATGATTTAGACAAGGTCAGTTAACCATTCAGTCAAGTAGAGTCCAACCAATTCGAATTTACTCACATGGATTCGAATTGCATATGGCTATTTAGCCATTGTAATTCATTGTAATTAATTATCTAATTACTTTCAATTAATGAAAGCATTCACAGTTGCAAGCCATTTTTGCACTATTTCATTTTTCAATTGTTGAGTAAATTATGTCAAAGCCTCGGTAGGACATGGAATTTATCCTACTATAGATCCATACTTGGATCAAATATTCTTTTGAGCGAAATTGCTCCTTCCAATACTGCACCAAAAGCGGAGAATTTACCACTTAATATCCCAAGTTAAGGAATTGATGATTAAGTTTGCTTGATCAACTATGCTGGGTGTGAAGGAAATTCCAAAAGTGCAGAATGTTGACCTTATTTTGTCTGTTTGATTGTGTGATTTATAGGTTTATCATTCCTCTTCACTGCATTCTCTACAAGCAGCTCAATCTCCTTCACTACATTCGCTAAAACAGCTCATCCCTCTCCTTTGCATTCTAAATGGCTCCTCCAACGGACCTTCTCACTCCTTTCAACTACCACCAATGGAAGGAGAACATGGAGATGCAGCTACGCTCCAAAAGACTCTTCAGACTCACAATGGAGATAGAGAAAGAGCCAATTCATTATGTTGACAAAGAAAAGTATTGGAATAGGCTTGATGAAGCATATAGATGCTTCTGCCTCTCAATCTCTTGAGATCTGCTCTTCCATATCAATGGATTGAAGACTCCCAAGGAGGTTTGGGATAAGATTTCTTCCCTATTTGACAAGTAAGATGATCTGAGGATCTATCAGCTGGAGAATGAGTTGATTTCTCTTCATCCAACCAATTTTGAAACACTAAATGACTTCTTCACAAAATTCAAGCATATAGTGTTCCAATTGAATCCGTGCAAGGTTGAGAAGGAGGATGATCAACTCATCCTTTCCATTCTCTCCAAACTTGGTTTAGACTATTTAGTATTTGTATCAACATTTCATTCTGTGAATCTCTCTACTCCAAACTGGAATATTCCTACTCTTAACTCCTTCATTGAATCTCTCACTCAGGAGCATGACAAGTTGATCCAAATGGGGATCATTCAATATTCCATAGATCAAGCACTGGTTGCAGGAGGACCTAAGGTAGCAAATGATAAAGCGAAGCAAAATGATGAGTCTCCTATAGAGAAAGAGTAGTAAAAAGAGCCTTCAGGTTCGAAGAGAAGCAAGAAGAATGGAAAAGGAAAGACACTCTGTTCTTACTATGGAATGGGTTTTCATCCAGAAAGCTCCCCTATGAGAAGGACAACTGATGAGATGTATCTTCTTCTGAAGAAACATAACATTATAGTGTACCTTCTAGCACAAGGAAGGCTAATGATACAGAAGAAACTGAAGAACATGAAGACACATGCCATGCACTAAAGGATAACTAATCAACATCACATGCCTTCCTCATTGATTCTAGAGCTTCCAATCATATGGTTGCATCCATAGAATCATTCTCTTCCTTGTAGTCTTTTGATGGTCCTAGTATTCATATGGGAAACAAAAGTAAAGTTCAAGCCAAAGGGAAGGGCTCTATCAAGCTTGAACATGGAATGTTCAAAGATGTGCTTTATATTCCCTCCCTAGTTGTAAACTTGTTATTTGTATACCAGATGAGTCATACTGGATCTCCAAAGCGATTCATATTTGGTCTTGACTCAGTGGAGATCACATATACCTCTACTGGGAACATCATAGTGAAGGGTGCTGCAAATCATGCCTCCAAGGCATATGAGTTCTCACACTTCATGCCATTTTCAGAACCAGTGCACTCACAACAACCACTTGCAAGGGAAGGTAAAAACATTTCATCTACTTATTTTGCAGTTTCCACTAGTATTGTAGATCCAACTGTATCAGTTTATGATATTGATATTCAAGGTGATTCATATCTAGATCCAGTCCCTACTTCCAAATTGGAAGCTAGGGAGATGACTCAAAATCCATCTGACACTCAGAAGGGGAAGACCCTTGCGCTATGTCATGCAATCTTACCTCCTTCAGAGAGATGCAATAGAATCCCTGTAATATGCTACATAGAAAGGGCCCAGTCTCACTATATTCAGAAGAATAGAGTGGATCATACACCTTTTCATCTAGCAAGAGGGAAAAGTTACATTCCTCCCTCCTTTTATCATCATTTTGGGAGAAGATGGAGAAGTCTACATGCCAGGCCCCAGGATACCTGTGCATAGAACATCATGCATGATGCTCCACTACATCATAGAGATTGCAGCAACACATTTTCAAGTTTTTCAAACTTGAATCCTGATTCTACCTGCTTAGTTAGAGGGGGTGCTTTTTTCCCATGTGTTTTTCCCCTAGCTCCTTGTGTTGAGCAGTTACTTTAATTTACTTGTTGTAATGGGTCACCTATGGTCTTAGTTACTAGGGCCCACAAATTGTCCAAGTTACCATTCAGGGAGGGTGTTAGGATTATAATCCCCCCTTGTCCAATTTGGTCATTATGTCTAAATCACGAGTCATGTCTAAATTTGGAGTCCTTTCATTCTATTTTTAGTCACTAGAACAATTGGGTCCACTTGGCCTAATTGGGGCACACACAACAATTACTAAAGTGTGGGGAACACTAATTGATGCCAACTGCCATTGATTGCACTTGCATGCATTAGTTTAGGAGCCTCCTAGATCAATCCCTACAAATTAGGAGCCACTGGGAGTGCCAATACTAACCTCCATTAGTTGAGTTCAGTTGGTGACTAGTCAAGCTCAGTTAGGAGTCAATTACATTTAGTTCTAGTTCACTACACTTAGTTCTATTCAGTTAGTGCTAGGATTGCATGGCTGCATGCAGGTGAGGTGCATTTACTCACCTACTTAGTCAGTTAGACTAGCCAACAATGAATTAGACACTTGAGTTTGGATTTTGAGCTCCGATGAACTCGGATAATGATTTAGACAAGGTCAGTTAACCATTTAGTCAAGTAGCTTCCAACCAATTCGAATTTACTCACATGGATTCAAATTGCATGTGGCTATTTAGCCATTGTACTTCATTGTAATTAATTATCTAAATACTTTTGATTAATGAAAGCATTCACAGTTGCAAGCCATTTTTGCACTATTTCATTCTTCAGTTGCTGAGTAAATTGTGTGATCTATTTTGTGAGTTGTGTGTTGATACATAGATCTATGTTCTCAATTTAATAAGTTATCTAGTTTGTAAAGACATTGTTGCGTCGAGAGGCACTCTACAACCCAGTATGGGGGAGATCTTGTAATGTTATGTAACATTCCTTTTGAAAATGTCGGCCACAAAAACAACCTAATATGGGGGTAATGTTCCTAGCTAACAAAACAATAAAAAAAAAATTAATTATCGGAAAAAAATGTAAAAATGTTGGTCTTGCACATGGTTTTAAAAGCATGTGCAAGGCCTCCTAAACAACCCATGTTTTTATTGTACTTGGTTTAGGAGGGCCTTGCAAATGGTTTTAAAGTCATGTGCAAGGCCTCCTAAACAACCTATGGATTTATTGTGCATGGTTTAGGAGGTGCCTCCTAAACAACCCATGTTTTTAGGAGGGTCTTGCACATGGTTTTAAAACCATGTATGGGGTAGATGTTGTCATGTTCTTTCCTAACAAAATAAAAAATAATATATGTCGGCCATAAATAGTATCAAATATTAATAATAAAAATATTATATGTCGACCTTAAATAAGAAGATGTGTCTTTTGCTTTGAATCACACCAAAGGTGATAGTTGAGTGCAATACTTAAGAAGAGGTTTGCACCTCCAAATATTTGATTTCTCTCAGCGACGCTTGATAGAACCTAGAATTTGGATCTATGCTGGTTATTTTCATTCCTAAATCCCATATAACCTCATAATGTTATAACCTCACTCTAATATCAATTTATAACATACTACCATATAAGCACTATTTTTATTTTTTCTTTATAAATTTATTATAATTCTTACAATAAAAAAAATTTAACTCATAAACACAATGAGTAGTTTGATCGAAATTATTAATAAATACACAAACCTATTCATTCTCACTTATTATGACTTGATTTATTTCCAAATGAATGATTCTCCAAGTTTACTAAACCATATACCAACTTTTTTAAAGTGTGCCATGAGAGGAAGTAACTATATACTAGGATACCAACTTTTTTAAAGTGTGCCATTTATATCGAGGAAGCTCAATGATTAGCAAGATCGTTGCTAGGATTCCAAATTAGATCTATTAGAGTTATCCTTACACAATGTCACCGTTGGATAATTTAATTACAAGCTTAACGTTGGAATTTTAAAACTTGGTTTAATGCATTATAATTA
>LPNX010459410.1:550858-574937 GCA_001517045.1 Pseudotsuga menziesii | reverse complement strand
TCATTATCATGCTGCTTTTGAGGTGAACTGTTATTTTTTCAATTTTTGCATTAAACTGTTGTCTGCCTGAATGATTATTGGAATCATAGGAATAGATCACTGTAAGTAAGTTTACTTACTCATATTTTTCTACATATGTTTGAATGAGCTATTATTTGCATGCTAAATAAGATTATTTTCATGCTACATCATCTACTTCTCATATATATCTTCAGATTTAATGGTTTTGTTTGCAAGATTTGTTGTTTTGCTTCCAGGTTTGCTGTGATTGGAAGAGTTGTGGTTCAAGTTTGATTCTACTGGTTTTCCAATAAATATTTCAAAGATTGTGCCCCTGAGTGCTTCACTGACAAGTTTATTTTGCAGATCTGTTTCAGCAACACGCACTTTTCTTTTCCTCTTCTTCCTTCAAAATTTAAATTTTCTTCAAGTTGGTTACCTTTTAAAGAATCTTATTGTGTAGATCTGTCTCATTAAGAAAATCAAATATAGATCTAGTTAGTAATATCCTTTCCTAAGTTCAGATCTCAGTTTCTTTTTTGCTTGCAAAGTTATATTTGAAGAGATCTAGCTGAAATTACCCTCTTTTTTGCAAGCATTATAAAGGAAATTTGTAGCTTGCTAATAAGGTAGTTTCCCTTTCTGTTCTTTAAAGTTTAAATTCTGCAATAAAAGTGCATATTTCATTGGATGCCCAAACAGCAAGACAATATCCCAAGGAAATCTTGCTTTCTTTGGTTCATTTTTTGAGAAACTAGATTAGCCCTGTTTAACAATTTTTTAACTTAGTTCCTTTCCGGTAATTTGTGTGGTGACCCAAAACACTTTTAAAGTGTTTTGGGCACATTTGATTTTAATTGCTTGCTGTTTTTTAGCAAGTTTAACAAAAAAGATAAGGAGACTATACCCGTTTTCCGACTCTTGGGCGAACTGGAGCTTTCGAGAGGCTTCCCCCACTGCTGTGATTTTATTTTAGCTTGTTACAAGCTTGTTTTAAGCCTTTGGATCCCAAATAACAAGGAACAAAGTGAATATTTGTTTGATGATTATTGTAACCCTTAATAATAATAAAAATATCTTTGAGTATGCTCTTTCGAGCCCACTCCCCATCCCCCAAGGGGGGATCCGCGTCCATTTCACTTTTTTGCATTTTTTCCTTTTTTTTTGTTCTAGTTTAGTCTTGTCATGCAGGATTGTATACTTTGATAACAAAGTTTCATTATTCCATATTTTGAATTCAAAATAATCATACTACTTACCCCACGACTTCTCGATTGACCCAAAAGGGGAAAGAGATGTGTGGTAGGACTAATTAGAAAACCGGTGTTGTGTATCTCTGATTCTATTTTCAATCTTATTTTTCACATGCAAGTGGTAAAATTAACCCCTCATTGATTTTTCGATTGAGGTCTACTTGGAACTAAAGAGATTCCTGGAGGGTCTTCTTTTTTAACAAGAACACGCTCTTAAAATTGACTAAAATTGACAAGACTCCGATGTGTATGCTTTGCACTTAAATGTGGTTCATCCGATCAGTCAAGCTGCATCAAAAGCAATGCAAGTAACTAGAATAATTAGGATTCACTCTCCCCAATTAACCACCTCAGGAGAAAATCCAATGCCTAGATCAATCCATAATGGTGGAAAAATACCCAAAGGAAGCGGGAAGCCCTGAAAATTGACCTCGAGGTGACGATCTCTATTACACCTTCAGGGTATTATGAACATAGTATCAGAGACTCCATTCATCCCACACATTCCTTGCAGGTAGCCGTAGCGGTTGTTACTTTTGGACATACTCCAAGTACCCTCTAGGTATATCTGGAGTCCCCCCTCCTAATCTAATTCACTCATGTTTTCACATTAATTTAAAACGTACCAAGATATAATTGCACAACATTCACTCTAGCACTTGCAAGCACTCTTAATTATTTTCGACTCCATTTTAAGGCACTGGTCAACTGTTTATTTCTTTCAATCTATATGTGATTGGGTGTCATTTCATGCTTACTTGTGATTATCTTATCATGTTATTTGTTGTTTACAATTATTAAATCAAAAATCCTAAAAAACTTACTCTTTTAATACCATCATCATCTAAGTAACTCCTAGGGTCTACCCCCCTTGGCTTCCTTAGGAGTTTACCTGAATGGAGGAGTCAAGAACAAGGTGACAACCTTGACTCAAGACTTGCCCCCAAGAACACACTGAGTGGCTTGAATATTTTTCCTAGGTTCCCCCCCAGGTGTGTGAAAGGCGGAAACACGTTTTGGCGTTGTTGCTGAGGATAAATGTTTTTATTCCCGAGTACGAATTAGCTTAAATTTTTTCTAAAAAACTAAAAAGATAAAAAAATTTGATTGATCTTGTCTTTAAAAAACATAAAAATTAAAACTTGATCCATGTGGTGACATCACTGTCTAACATCCCTCGAATAATTTCTACTTGAAGAAACCGCCATCAATTATTCAATCCTCTCCCTGATCCTGAAAGGTTTATTAGGGAAATATTGAATAGGAAGACTTCTCGTAGAAACCTTGAAGATTTAGGAGACCAATTCCTCTCAAATATCCTTCGCATATTTCTAGAGAGTCATATTTACCAATCTCAAGAAATGACGGAATTCTTCAAAACCCTTGACTTTTCTTAGATAGAAGGTGCTCCCCAAGCCATTACAAATGATGCTATTAAGAAGCTCCCCATATTTCATGGCAATAACGCCATCACTGCCAAGTCTCACCTTCAAAAGTTTGAAAAGCACCTAGTCAGTTATTGCAATGATGCTGCCAATGACCATGACAATGTCAAAATGAAGCTCTTTGCTTTATCCTTAGAAGATGATGCTAGATAATGGTACCTTGACCTAGATGATGATTCATATAAAAATATTAGTGAATTCCTAGATGGTTTTAAGAATAAATGGGGAGAAAAGAAGGAACCAAGACATCTGCTTACTGCCCTTCATAGCATAAAGAAGATGGAAAATGAAACCATGGATGAATTTAACACTAAATTCAGGCATGTGGTTGCGGAACTTCCTAAAGACATCAATCCAAAGGATGCCTCCATCCTCATATCTTACATTGAAGCTTTCACTGGTGACTTAAGGTACCAGTCGAGAGATAAGGAACTAAACGATCTAAAAACTTCCCAGGAATTAGCCGAGAAAATAGAAAAGAATATGCAATCTTCAGGCAAGTCCAACATTCCAGGTTACACTAGGGGAAACACTTCCTACAACAAAGAAACTAAGGGTAAAGCCATTGAATTAGAAGAAAAGGGAACTTCTAAAGATCCCATGGAAAAGGTGGCTGACATGATAAAAAACTTGGTTACTAGTCAAAACCAACAAATGGCCAATCATGCGGCATAAATGAACCATATGCAAAATAGAATAATCACAATGGAAAGGAATAATGGACCTAGGAACTTTCAGCCCAAGCAGAATCATATGTATAAGAAGTAATTCCAAGTTAGTTAGATTCAGCTAACATGGTAGAGGAAGTAATTCAATGGTGTAGACCTTCTGAGCAATTCCACCAAGGAAGCACTTGTTATGTTGCAAACTAGGTCATGGAACATGGACTTCCCAAGATCAGTAGTCAGGAAACAAATTCAAGCGAGCCCGATCATATATACATGGTAGGCCAAACCTACCCTTTTTCAAACCAGCATTGGAAGCAAGCCATAGATTACAGTTATGAGAAGGATCTCCTTTCCAGCTTTTATGGCGCAATGCCTACTCCAGAAACAATTCAAGAAATGAATGAGGCTAGATTCAAGGGCATAGTTTATCGAAGGAAGGAGAAGCCATCACCATCTAAATAGTACAGGCTGAAGGTAACCACTCCTCCTCTCCCAGATCCTCCTGTTATCCCTGAATCCAATATTGACATGGGAGAATGGATAAGTAATGCTAAGATGTCTGTTTATGCAAATGATGTCCTTAAAATTCCTAGTCAAAAGGAAAATTTGTTTAAAGCCATAGAGGATAGTCAGAATAAAACTCATTATATTGTCGAAAATGATCCTCTCCCTAATAATAATGCTATATTTGAAGCCGAACATATTGAACCTATGGATATGACTATAGTCCTCAACAGTGTTGATTCGAGAAGAGAAGACCACTCTCCTTTTTATGTCCCTCTCTTAGTTGATAACCTTTTCCTTCATAATTGCATGTTAGATTCAGGTGCTTCATCAAATGTCATGACAAGAAAAGTAATGGAACAGCTAAATCTAAGGATCACCCGACCCTACCACAATGTTTGTGCAATGGATGCAAGAGACGTTGAAGTGGTAGGGATAATCTTAAATCTACATTTTAAGTTGGCCAAGTATCCTGACATTGACATGTTGATGGATGTGGTAGTAATAGATGTTCCAGATAATTGGGGTATATTGCTATCCGGAAAGTGGGCCGCAACTTTTGGTGGGTTCATTCAAATGGATTGGACATATGCTACTATACCTGCGTCAAAAAACACTAGAGTGATACTCCATAGAGAGAAGCTAAGGAAATGGCATGTAGAAAACCCTAAAAATCCTAGAAATGAATTTGTTCATTTCACTGATAACTTTGGGAACTATGCTATCTTGTCAAATTTCATGGCTCCTATTAAGGAAAACATTAAAGATGAATAGATAGATGAGGTTTGGAAAATGTACTTTGACGGGGCTTATTCCAAAGTCGGAAAGGGTGTGGCCATCGTGATCATCTCTCCTTCAAATAAATTCCACAACTTTGTTTTCAGGTTAGAGTTTGAAGCATCAAACAATGTAGCTGAGTATGAGGCATTGCTTCTAGGTTTAGAAACCGCTAAAGACATGGGGATAAAGATGGTGAACATAAAAGGTGATTCAGACTTAGTTTTCCTCCAAACTAAGAATCGGTATCGATGCAAAAATGACAGACTAAGGAAGTTTAGAAATTCCATATGGGACACCATGGAATGGTTTGATGCACTCAACATTCAAAAGGTCCCTAGGGAAATGAATGGGTTAGCAGACGGGTTGGTGGTAGCAGCATCCACCCTCCAGGCCTCAGATGAAATGATTAATGGGAATGGAAAAATGGAAATTAATTTTAGACCGTCAATTCCAGATAATGTAGATCAATGGCAGGTGTTTAAGGATGATGAGCAACTCTTGAGATTTATCCATAATCTCCAAGAGTTTGAAGGTTGCATGATCAATTATCAGTAGGAGGGTAAAGAGTATCAGGAGTGCGAGGATAATGAAAGGAATCACATCCCAAGTATCCTTATAGCTTTTGAAAATATGTTTGATCAATAGGATCATCATAAAAACAAAAAAAAAGAAATAAAAATTGGGGATTATATGGAAATAAAAATAGAAACTGATAAGGACCCCAAATTAATAAAAATTGGAAAAAGTACTTCGGAAAAGGAAAGGAACAGTTTGATCAAATTAATCAAAGAATATAGAGATGTGTTGGCATTGAGTTATCATGAACTTAAATTCTATCGGGAATATGTGTTTGAACACACTATTCGCCTCACAGAAGAGGCTAAGGAGGTCAAGCCTTTCCGACAAAAACTTAGGCGAATAAATCCTAAGCTGGCCCCCATTGTGCAGAAGGAGCTTCAGAAGATGTTAGTAGCACGGATCATAGCACCTACAAGACATTCATCATGGTGCTCCAACTTAGTTGCTGTCAGAAAGAAGAATGGGTCAATTAGAATATATTTAGATTTTAGAAATCTAAATACATCATGCCTTAAAGATAATTACCCATTTCCCGACATGGAAACATTGCTTGAAAGAGTAACGAGATCAGGAATGATGTCAATGTTGGATGGATTTTCTGGTTATAACAAAGTGTTGGTAAATAAAGAGGACAAACATAAAACTACATTCACCACACCTTGGAGCACCTACAGTTTTTTAAGAATGCCTTTTGGTTTATTAAATACTGGTGCTACCATCGAAAGAGCCATGGATTTTTCCTTCAAAGAAATTATAGGCAAAATAATCGAAATATATCAAGTTGACTTAACTGTTTTCTTACTAGAAAGATCTAACCACATTAGTAATCTTATGCAGGTTTTCATAAGATGTCGTAAATATGGTATTTCGTTAAACCCTGCCAAGTCAATCTTTGGGGTTGATGAAGGCAAGTTGCTGGTACACATCATTTCTAAGGATGGTGTCAAAGTTGATCCTTAGTGAGTTGAAGCCATTAAGAAAGTCCCCTTGCCTCAGAATCTGAAAGCTCTCTATTATTTCAATGGTCACATAAATTTCATAAGGAGATTCATCCCAAATTTAGCAAAATTAACGAAGCCTCTACAAAAATTGTTAAAGAAAGATGGTAAATTTAAGTGGACAGATGAAGGGAAATATGCTTTCAAGTCTATCAAAGATGCCATATCCAGGTCCCCAGTCTTGATCAGTCTATATTATTCCAAGGAATTTCAGATATTTTCCTTTGCCTCAGAGGACACCATTGCTGGTGTTTTGCTTCAAAAGAATAAGGAGGGACAAGAGAAACCTATAGCCTTTATGAGTAGAGACTTTCAACATTCAGAGTTGAAGTATACCACCATGGAGAAATAGGCTTATGCTCTTGTCAAGTCCCTTAAACATTTCAAAACTTATGTAGGATACTCCAAAATCATTGGGTATGTACCCGATGCAGCTGTCAAGGATATCATGTCTCAACAAGATTGTCTAGGAATCAGGGGTAAGTGGGCTTCAAAGATTCAAGAATATGATTTAGAGATAAAACCTACTAAGTTAATTAAGGGAGATGGTCTTGCAAAGATGTTGACCCAAGGAAATGAAAAGTCCTTAGGAATAATCTGCTAGAATAGTGATTCAGAACAAAGTGTATAAGATGAGCTTCAGAGATTAGAGTACTACCCTTGGTATGTCGACATCATTTTTTCCCTCCGTAACCTTACATGCCCTGATTACCTACTTGTCCATAAAAGAAGAGCATTAAGGTTAAAAGCAACTACTTATTGTTTAACAAAAGATGGCATGGGTTGGAGAAACCCCGGTGGTTTAATACTTAGATGCGTCGATGAACCTGAGTCCAAAAAAATCATGGTTGAGTTCCATTCAGGATTTTGTGGTGGACATTTTGCAGCAAGAACAACCGCCCATAAAATCATTAGAGCAGGATACTATTGGAAGAACCTCTTTTCAGATGTGCACAAGTCTGTCAGAGGTTTCCCCCAGTGTGAGTTGTTCACTAGAAAGAAACAAATGAAAGCCTTGCCTTTAAACCCAATAGTAGTCCAAGCCCCTTTCCAGTAGCCGGGGATTGATTTCATCGGTAAGTTCAAGGATAAATCAAGAAATGGTTATTCTTGGATTCTCACCACCACTGATTATTTCACCAAGTGAGTAGAGGCGGTACCCACCAAGAAGGAAATCGATGCTGTAGTCATGGATTTCTTAGAAGATAAGATTATCACAAGATTCGGTGTGCCAGCCAAAATCATCACAGATAATGGCCCATGCTTTGTTGCCTCTGAGATGACATCCTTTTGTTTCAAGTACAACCTTTTCCTATCCCATTCATCCAACTATTATCCCCAAGGAAATGGTCTAGTTGATTCAATTAATAAGAACTTAATGACCATAATCAAGAAAACCGTTGGTGATAATAAAAAGGCTTGGGATAGTAAGACCAAGTTTGCATTATGGGCTGATAGAATCACAAAGAAAAGTTCAACCGGAAGGAGTCCTTTTAAACTTGTCTATGGCCTAGAAGTCACCTTACCTGTCCACTTAAATCTTCCAGTGTATCAGCTTCTCCAGACCTTTATCTCAGATCAGGATGCCATTCAAAAAAGAATCAACCAGTTGATCGAGTTAGATGAGAGTAGAAGAAATTCCCTTGACCAAAGTATCAGAAATTCAGACAAAGTCAAGAGATCCTTTGATAGAACTACCCAATTTGGATCCTTTCAAATAGGTGACACAGTCTTACATTGGGACAAATGACCAGATAAACCCGGGAAACACGAAAAGATCGAAAACTTATGGTTGGGGCCATATATCATTGGTGAAGTAGCAGGGACAAATTATTTCTATCTAAATGACCTAGAAGGAGAAAGGTTAAGCCTACCAGTGAATGGATTTCTCCTCAAGATGTTCTTCTCTAAGACGGTTTGATGCCTTTATTGGAATTATTGGTTTTAGGGCCAATTTCTAAACCTTTCCCTGCATGTATTTTTAAAAATTTCATGTATCATATTGTTGTATTATAGGTGTTTTGTACCATAGTACTAACCTTGATATTTTTCTTTTGTATATTAGTATTGTAACATATTGATTTTTTTGTACATCATAGATTAATTCTGTACATTAGTCTGCTTTTTACAGTTGATTTATTTTATATACATCTTATTGAAAAGCTTTAATTGTTATGCAGGGCCCAGAGATCTTGGAGTTCTCACATCCTCTTCTTTGATCAGAAGATTAGTTAGAGCATGTGTCCCTAGATGGAGCCAGATGTTAGAATTTAATTTGTACTTAGTGGTTTTTTATCAAGTGAGCCTAGTGAACCAGACAAAGATTATTTGTTCGGACATCAAAAGACCTTCAGAAGTGCTTTTGGGAAGTGCTTGTTGTACTATATCACATGTTCATACCCCATAGGAGAGTTCTAATAAGATGTTCTAGAATGATAGTGTCTATAAAAGACTCGGTCTCTTAGAATTTATTTGTCAATCTGATCAGCCTGAGGTGTTTTTTCAATGGTTATTATTGGTTGTTGAATAAACGACTCATAATTTTTGAGTTTTTCACTCAATACCTCCAAAGTTGGGGTGGTCGGCTTGGCATTTAGGCCAATTGAGGTTATTAGAGTCTATGTGTCAATGTATAAACATGCTAGGCATCATGTTCGAGTCATATGAACATGTCTAAGTCCCCCTAGGTTTTAATTTTTTAATTTTTTTTAATTTTAATTTTTCCACAAAACTTAGGCTATTTTTTAATAGTGTAATTGGAAAAACTAGTTTTGTAATAAAAGTGGGCTCGGAAATTAGTTTCAGTCATGGGGGTGCTCATTTTCAAGCTAAGAGCACCATGTAAACCCATAAACCCACTTTTTCTAAGTTTTGAGTGATTTTTCCATCACTCAGGTCAAAAATCCCTAAAAATCAAATATTGATTATTTTAATTTATAAATTAATTATATAATGGAGAAAACCCCAAATCCTAAATCATTGGGATTTGCTCCGATTTGACTGAAATAAGTCTCACAGCTTGGGATTGAATGGATATGACCATCCCTTGATAGAAGGAGGTGATCTAGGATGAATAGAGAGTACATTTATGCATGCAATCTTGGGAATTGCGCCCTCCCTCTCTCCTCCACACGTGTGGGCTCATCTGGATGAGGTTTTGTGGATGCTTCAATTAGCAGGTTGAGGTGTCAGGCTAATCAACTCTTCAATTGACAGTTGCAATTAGTGAGAATCAGATCAGACTCAAATAGACTCAGATTCACTCCACATGCAGCTGTAGTCTCTCTTTCTTTGGGAATTGCGCCCCCCCTAGGATAGATTTCCTATTTTTGCTATAAATAAAGCAGCCATTTCCTCTTCTAAGCTAGTTAGAGCTGGGAAGAAAGGCTTGCTATTGTGTAATATTGTATTGATAATCCTTTGTTGAAATAAAGAGAAGCTTTGGAGGCTAAATTGTGGAGTAATTTTCATGTGTGGATCATCATTATCATGCTGCTTTTGAGGTTAACTGTTATTTTTTCAATTTTTGCATTAAACTGTTTTCTGCTTGAATGATTATTGGAATCATAGGAATAGATTATTGTAATCAAGTGTACTTACTTATATTTTACTACATATGTTTAAATGAGCTAATATTTTCATGCTACGTCATCTACTTCTCATATTTATCTTCAGATTTAATGGTTTTGTTTGCAGGATTTGAATTTTAGCTTACAGGTTTTTCGTGATTGGAAGAGTTGTGGTTCAAGTTTGATTCCACTGGTTTTCCAATAAATATTGCAAATATTTTACCCCTTGGTGCTTCACTAACAAGTTTCTTTTGCAGATCTGTTTCAGTAACACGCACTTCTCTTTTCCTCTTCCTCCTTCAAAATTTAAATTTCTTCAAATTGGTTACCTTTTAAAGAATCTTATTGTAAAGATCTGTCTCATTAAGAAAATCACATATAGACCCATTTAGTAAACTCCTTTCCTAAGTTCATATCTCAGTTCTTTTTTGCATGCAAAGTTATATTTAAAGAGATCTAGCTGAAATTACCCTTTTTTTTGCAAGCATTATAAAGGAAATTTGTAGCTTGCTAATAAGGTAGTTTCCCTTTCTGTTCTTTAAAGTTTCAAATTCTGCAAGAAAAGTGCATATTTCATTGGCTGCCCAAACAGCAAGCCAAGATCCCAAGGAAATCTTGCTTTCCTTGGTTCATTTTTTGAGAAACTAGATCAGCCATGTTTAACAAATTTTTAACTTAGTTCCTTTCTAGTAATTAGTGTGGTGACCCAAAACACTTTTAAAGTGTTTTTGGGCACATTTGATTTGAATTTATTGGTGTTTTTTAGCAAGTTTAACAAAAAAGAGAAGGAGACTGTACCCATTTTCTGACTCTTGGGTGAACTGAAGCTTCCCAGAGGCTTCTCCCACCGATGTGATTTTATTTTAGCTTGTTACAAGCTTGTTGTAAGCCTTTGGATCCCAGATAACAAGGACCAAAGTGCAGATTAGTTTTCTTATTATTGTAACCCTTAATAATAAAAAAGAATATCTTCGATAGGCTCTTTCGAGCCCACTCCCCATCCCCCCAGGGGGGATCCGCGTCCATTTCACTTTTTTGCATTTTTTCCTTTTTTGGTTCTAGGTTAGTCTTGTCATGCAGGATTGTATACTTTGAAAACATTTTTCATTATTCCATATTTTGAATTAAAAGTAATCATACTACTTACCCCACGACTTCCCGATTAACCTGAAAGGGGAAAGAGATGCGTGGCATGACTAATTAGAAAACTAGTGTTGTGTATCTCTGATTCTATTTTCACTGTTATTTTTCATATGCAAGTGGTAAAATTAACCCCTCCTTGATTTCCTAATTGAGGTTTACTTGGACCAAAAAAGATTCCTGGAGGGTATTTTTTTAACAAGAACACGCTCTTAAAATTTACTAAAATTGACAAGAATCTGATGTGTATGCTCTACACTTGGCTATGGTTCATCTGATCAGTCAAGCTGAATCAAAAGCAACACGATTGACTAGAATAATTATGATCCACTCTCCCCAATTAACCACGTTAGGCGAAAATCCAAATCCTCGATCAAACCATAACGATGGAAAAATACCCAAAGGAAGTGGGAACTCCTGAAAAGTGACCTTGAGGTGCTGATCTCTATTACACCTTCGAGGTATTATGAACACATTCTCAAAGACTCCATTCATCCCACACATTCCTTGCGGGTAGCCGTAGCGGTTGTTACTTTTGGACATACTCCAAGTACCCCCTGAGTATATCTGGAGTCCCCCCACCTAATATAATTCACTCATATTTTCACATTAATTTAAAACGTACCAAGATACAATTGCACAACATTCACTCCAGCACTTGCAATTACTCTTAATTATTTTCGACTCCATTTTAAGGCACTGGTCAACTGTTTATTTCTTTTAATCTATATGTGAATGGGTGTCAATTCGTGCTTACTTGTGATTATCTCATCAAGTTATTTGTTGTTTACAATTGTTAAATCAAAACTCCTAAAAAACTTACTCTTTTAATACCATCATCATCTAAGTAACCAGCCTTAGTAACTCGTAGCGTCTACCCCCCTTGGATTTGTTAGGAGTTTTCCTGAATGGAGGAGTCAAGAACAAGGCGACAACCTTGACTCGATACTTGCCCCCAAGGACACACCGAGTGGTTTGAATATTTCTGCCATGTCCCCCCCCCCCCCCCCCCTCAAGTTGTGTGAAAGGAGGAAACAGGGTCATTATGATCTACAGTTTGGTTCCAAGGGTTTTTTTACCATTTCCTTTATCAATGTGGAATACATGAACAAACTCTTAGATATGGGTCCGTATTCTTTTATTCGATAGGCGTATTCCTAAGACCCTGGAAGGAAAATTTCTTCCTGGTGAAGGAAGACATGAAAGTAGCACTAGTATGGATCAGGTTGTAATCATTGTCAGGTGAATACTAGGACCTGAAAATCTTAGAAGACCTTGGGAACACTCTGGGGAAATTAATCAAAATATCATAACAGACCAGGATCCAAAGATACACAACATATGTGAGGATCTTTGTTTATATGGATCTCACCAAAGATCTACTAGAAGTGACCATAATGTCATGGGAAGATGAGAACTGGTTGCAAACCCTATATTACAAACATATCCCATTTTAGTGTCGAAGGCACCATGAATATGGCCACCTGTTTACGGAGTGCCTCGTGAACATTCCAAATCCAACACTTGGGAATGAGGAGGAAAATAATGAGCAAGGGTTTAGTTGGGTATCCTCGTGAAAGTGAGGAGGGAGAAATATAAATAGCCAAGAGGTGAGTAAGAAGATATCAGTATCTAATAAATTCAATGTTTTGGATGACCTCTCAGAGGAAACCCTTGACAAGCAGCTAGAAGGAAAGAAGGGGGATCAACCCCACCAAGAGACAATGGAGAAAAATTTCCAGATGCTGGATGAGGCCATAGAATTTAGACACCAATACGTTGTGGATCGAGACATAGGGGATGAAGTAGAGGATATGGACATAGTAGACCTGGACCTAGAGGGAATTGAGCAAGCCTATGCAGATGTAGAAAAAGGATATGTCCCATAGGAGCAAGTGATCCTATTAAAATAATCCATCCTCAAAGCAAGGGCCACAAATCATTTGGGGATTAGCACATGATCTCACAAGGAGAATAGAAAGAAGTACGAAGAGCGAAGCAAGAAGATGGGAAGGAAATTGAAAAAACAGAGAGTAGCAGAGGTATGTCGACGATTGGTAGAGTCAGGGTATTACCCTACCATTAAGAAATCTCCAGGTTTGTAAGTTGTTTAATAAATATCATATTGTGTAATATCCGAGACTTAAATAGCTCCCAAAAATCAAAGATATCGAGCAAGAAGATCAAGAGAACAAATCTAACTATAGTTTTTTTGCAAGAAACTAAGTGTCCGATGACTTAGATCGAGGAAATTGGAAAGAAAATTTGGAAGGGAAGCAAAGGGATATGTATCAATGCAAGAGGCTATGTGGGAGGCCTAGAAATCTAATGGGATACCAGTAGGGTGAGCTTATGAGGATTCCAAGGTAACTAGTGCTTCATATCGGCTGAAATTAAGCTAATAGGTTTCTCAATAGAAGGAGTGGTGATAAATGTATATGGACTTCATAGCACTCGAGAAAAAAGGGGTTTCATCAATTCACTCCAAAAAATCCATGAAGGGATTCGAGGGATACACTAGGTCTTAGCGGGGGATTTCAATCTCATAACCTCTTTGGAGGAGAAGAAAGGAGGTCGGCGTTGGATGGAGGAAGAATGTGAGTCCTTTAGAGACACCATCGAAAAATTAAGATTGTTATACATCACCTCGGGGGAGGGGTGGATTACATGGAATAACAAGAGGACAAGGGGATGACACATTGCTTCCCACCTTGATAGATTTTTGGTTTTTGAATCCATATTGGACTAAGGAAGTGAAATTCATTCAGCTACTCTTCCAGGAGCAGGATTAGATCACTGGGCAGTTGAATTAATGTGGAGCAAGTTGGGTTTGCAATTCAAAAAACCCTTTAGGTTCAAATATTTTTTGCTAGGGCATCCCAATTTTGCTGAAAATATCAAGATGTGGTGGGATGAGTTGAGCGAAGGATCCAACCGGAGTATGTATAAATTCCAACATAAGCTGAAATGACTGAAAGAAAGAGTTTAAAATGGAACAAGGAGAAGTTTGGAAAATTTTTTGCTAATAAGAAGCTCCTGGTATCTCGGCTGCAGGATATCCAGGCCATAGGGATGAACAATGGATACACCACCAGTTTGAAGATGGAGGAATTTAGCCTCTTTTCTAAAATTAAGGAAAGGGAAAGGAAAGAAGAAATCCTTTAGTGCAAAAAATCAATGGAATCAATGGCTAAAATAAGGGGAGAGAAATACAAAATTATTCTAGCATTCAGTCATCCAAAACAGATTGTAGAAAAAAATATTCTCAATTAAGAATTCCACAGGAGGGAGGATGGAAACTAGGGAGGAAATAGAAACAACATTGAAGAAAAATTTCAAAGACATAATGTCTAACCCAAGACAAGACTATAGGGGGGAACATTGATTGAATAACGAGGCACATCCCTTCTCCTGTCTCCCATGAAAAAAATGAACTCCTATTGAAATTTATTTCCCTTGTTGTGGTTGAGGAAGCAATTTTCAAGATGATAGAAGGAAAAGCCCTGATCCCAGATGGATTTAAAGGTGAACTTCTTTCACCATTTCTGGGACTCATCAAGATGGAAGTTTGGAAGATAGTCGAATATTCTAGGCTCTCAAGGAATATTATTCCAACATTGAACACTACCTTTTTCACTCTCATTCCAAATTGTCAAGGATTTGATTCTCCCAACAAATTTTGGCCCATAAGCCTATGCAATGTTATCTACAAAACCATAACTAAGCTGATTACGAACAGACTCAAACCCTTCCTACCCTACCTGATCTCTCCAGAGTAGTTAGGGTTTGTTAAGGGCCATTAGATAACAAATGGTATTATCTCTATCCATAAAATGCTTCATTCTATAAAAGCAAAGAAAATCCCTGGAATGATGGTGAATGTAATAACCCAAAAATTCGTAAAAATTTAAAATTTTTCAAGTGACATAAAATTTCGAAAGTCACAGCTAAGTACCTGCTAATGGTTAGCATAAAATGAAACAGTTTATAAAAGAACAAGAGGTTGCTTCTTTATAAAAAAAAAAACCTGTAAACTAAAGGTGTAATCTTAAAAACTTGTGTTAGTGCTGTTAATGACTTTGCAGTCGTAAATATTTCAAAAGTATAAAGGAACTTGTATTTGCTGCTACTGTATATACTACTATTCTTCTTTTGTCAAGTAGGGAAAGAATTCTTGCGTGTGATCGGGGCTTACTTAGCTTTACGCTAACATAGATGGATTGCTAGTTCCTTGCAGGTTTAGCAGGTAAGCGTATGATCCAGTAGGGTGTTATTTAAATTCAAGTTGAGAAGCTACTTCCCTAGCATGATTAAGATGCTAGTCTTAGAAAATGTTTTAACACTACTACATTTCGATGCAAAATCCGACAGTTACTTCCAACGGCGCGTAGATTTTTTCTTTTAAACCTACCAAAAATCACAAAGTTAAATTTTTTTTTAAAATTATGGTCATAAGCATCGCTTAAGTGACGGCTAGGATCATAAGCGTCGCTTAAGCGACAGATAGCCTAGCAAGCATCGCTTAAGCGACGACGCTGACATTAATCCTTCAGTTAATGGATGGTATATTTAACAACTAGAAAGTATGTTGGCATATATGCTGACAAAATTTATTAAATGTCATCCTTAAAATACTATATCATCTTGCTATCGTAAATGTTGTCATATATGCCGATGAATGTCTAAATGACATCGCTAAAATACTATATCATTTTGCTATACTACATCTTCATGAGAAACTCATGAATCAACTTACAACTATGGTTCCTATTTCTATCTAATTATAGATGTACAAATTACAACATCTAATCAAGAAGATTTAATATAGTGGTTAGCACACAACATTCTAAAATAGTGATCAAAATATCACATCAATTCAGGTCATTTGTGAACATCCACAGTATAGGCTTTAATTTGAATGTTTAGTTACAGTAATCCCTTCATCACTCAAAGCATATCAATTCCATATCCAGTTATACAATCCAAAATTAAATTCAATACAAGACAATCTATACAAACATCCATCTAAAAATCATAAGCATAAAGAAAATGCATATAAGTTTTAGTCACCAAATCGCTGGATTTACTGATTGTTATTAGTTGCATTTATGTTGCATGTGAATACTTGCAGAAATAAAGTTGGAATAATAAGTTTGTATATATATATATATATATATATATATATATATAATTAAATGATAACTAAATACGAAAATAAACATGTATCATACTCTATATAGACCAAAGGGGTATATTGGTATGAGCTTCTCTCCATTTCAAGAATAATTTATTCTCTACTAAACAAAATCAACCAAGTGAAGGTGGAAGCTCATCTCCCCCCCTCCCCCACATCGCTCTCAATTCCCCATACCTAATCCATATATTATAACAAACTTGAAAGAATCAGAATAACATAAAACATAACACTCATTTCAACTTCTATTCACCCCAAGAACAAGAAGATACAATATGATATGTCTTCAAATATTCAACTTATTACTTTCTAGAGAGTAAACAAATAAGATTATTACAAAATTATTTATGCATACATAATTGGAATGTGTATATTCTTAGAAAGTTTGTATTTATGAAAGCACTGGAGATATGTCGTGTTTCTATTATTTTTATCATACATATGAAAGGCCTACATCCAATGTTTCATTCTTTATCATAAAAATATATTAAAATAGACTGAGTAAAATTTTAATGCATATAAATCATAGTCACAAAAGAATATAAATTTAAAATAGAGGAACATAAATATAAATATCAACATATAGTCAAATCCATTTTAGGCTATAAACATTTAGGTCCTCTCACAAAAATATATATAATACAATATTGTATACAACAAAATGTGCTTTGCATACATAGTGGCCTATCTCTACTACCCTACTCATTCTAATTTTTTTGATTTTAATAAGTTCCACAATTATGATATTGACATCAACTCCATGATTCTCTTCTCAACCAATTTCTTTTAGAACTAGATTGAAATTGTATTGCAAAATATATCTCCTTGTATACCCTACATCTCTGTAATACACAGAATACACCTTCAATACATTGTGCAGAGACCTCTGCCCAGGCCCGTCTACAGTTTGGAATAATTCCTGTGACAGCAAAGTGTGATGGATGTCTTTGAGGATAAGTTTTTCTGATTTAGATGTTTCAATAGACAAGAGAAGTTCATAAATTCCAAGGTTCGCTAGGAGAAGTTCCTGACCTCCTGAAATGAATCGCCAAATGACACCTCGAAGCCAATCTGGAATGGGAATAGCATCTCTCATACTCCTCTTCAGGATTTGTGGGCTCTTTTTTTTCATGCAGCCCTTCTAGTCAATAAATATTACTGTTATCTGCCATTTTCTCAGTCTCTTCTGCTTGCTTTCATGGTCGTTCTGACCTGATCGTTTATGCTTTGATTTGGATGGCATCAGTTCTACTGTGCAATGTTGTCCAAGAGGATTAATATCAGGAGAGAATTCATCTTCAAACTATGTTTTGCTTACTGCAGAAACTTGTGATAGGTTTATATCATGGAAATAGCAGTAACAGTAGCCCCTGCAATCAGAAATCTGCATTTTTTTAGTAGTTCTGGCTTGTTTTTTTTAGTTCTGGCTAGGCACATAGGGTTCTCAGGGTTTTGATTTCCTTAGTTTCGATTCCAGTAAATAGGAACGTTTGGAGTTTCTATATGATTCTGGACTGGCCGTGGGTAGAAGCAATTCTGACAACTTCCCGCTGGGTAAGCCGGTGGAGCCACAGAAGAATGAGACGGAGAATGAACTGAGCAAGGTAATTTTTGTTTCCTAATTCTTATTTTATGTGCTTGTATTTGTGTTTTGCAAATGGATGGTTAGGGTATTTTCTTGAGCTCTCTTTGCTATGGTAGGAGTTTTCTTGGATGTTGGTCGGTTTGACTTTGATTGCATCTTTCAATTTTTTGAAATGTGCTTCTGTATTCCTATTAAAGAAACAGTCATGTACAAAGCATATTTGAAAAAAACTGAAAGATATGCCGCCACCTCGAGATAACAGCAGGGGTTAATAAAAAGTTCACCCTTCTATAAAAAGTATAAACTGAAAAAGCCAGAATACTGCAAAATTTCCCTTTACCCAACAAGCTGTGAAGAGTCAAGTACAGAAGAACCACTGACAACAGAGATAACAGCCCCCAAATAGTTCACCTGTGTGCCCTTAAGAAGAAGACATGCACTCTTTGTCCAGGCCTTTCATGAGTTGGTTCCCTGGCATCCAGCTGGGAGCACATAAACAGGATGAGATGTGAGGGATTGGGTCTCAACCCAAATATCAATCCATACGTGAACATGGCATTGGTCATTATCAAGTGAGCTTATAGCACAGTGGTATGGATGCTGCCTATGATAGTCTGGGGCGGGTTCTGAGTTCAATTCCTAGCCAGTCTCTTGCATTTCAGGCTATTTTGTGATTAGGTACGGAACATTTTTACAAGATTGTATTGATTAGAACTTAGAAGTGATATGTATAGCATGTCAAATGACATGCAGCGTCCATTTATTGATGATAAATTGGCTTTCTTCATACAATTATGTTGTCACCTGATTTTGTTTTTTAATTATTTTTTAGTATATATCATTGATGCTACCAAATTGTTGTTTTCTGCAAATTTGGGTGAAGCTTATAGCCCTTCCTGATACTCGTACCATGTACCCACATACCCAACAATCCCACATTCCAAAATTGAGCATGGTGAATGAAGCACACTGCCATACAGTATATAGCTACAAAAATGAAACATGTTTTCTGAAATAATAGCAGTATTCTAAAATGCATTAGAAGCCCTGTACGAGGATGATCTAGGATGAAATCTGGACTTAGGCCAGCATCTATCCACTTGTGTTTCATAGCAGAATTGTTATTTTGTAATTTAGGCAACAAACCTCTATTTTTTTCTGGTTGAAGCAAACCAGGTTAGGATTCACTTGATAATAACTCGCCCTACACTTTTTTCCTGTTACTCGAAAAGGCGAAAAACGTGTACATCATTCCCATTTCTTTCAATGTTTGGTGTCAGAACATAAAGCCTAACAGAAATAATGGAGAAACAACTATGAACATGCAAACAGCGATAGAAATGGATGGAAATAGTTGATGTAAACCAAATATACAGTGTAGCATATATGCACAGTTAAAAAATTATGCAAGCCTCCATGTTCACATAAGAACAGTGTGAAAATCAAGCAAATAGGAAATGCACATGTTTCAGAAGTCTGAGAAGTATTCTTCATGTGTAATGAATGATGTCCACATAGCAACCAATACCCAACCTCCAAGTAGAGCACTCCAATAAGATGGTCTACAAAGCAACCATTTAAATCCTAAAGCTAGGGTTTGACTCCCCTAGATAGCCTCCCATTGAGAAATTCCCTCCATGAAGCACTTGACAAATCCTTCAAAAGATGGAATGACCTCCTTGAGAGCGATGGAAAGGCGTCTCCAAATGGAAACACTCCAAGGAAGAGTGGTCTCTAAGCAAGGGGTGAAGTCTAATACTAGGGTTTTGACCCCTAGATCTTCTCAAAAACTATACAAAACAGCCCTAAAGTGGATGGCTCCGATAGATGCATGAAGTGATGAATAGGATCTTTCCAAAGTGGAATGCTCAACCTCAAAGTCATGAAGAAGTGCACCAAAATCCATCCAAGCTTTGCAGACTGATCAAGAACACGCCTCCAAAGAGGGACGTTTCCATGAAATTCGAGGACTATGGCATTTTAAGGTGGACTCCCTCCCTCAAATCAACACCCAAAGCTGGACACTCCTCCTGCTAGGTTGGAGAATGACTCCAAAAGGTTGATGACCTACCTAAGCAAGGCATGAAAGTGGTGAAAATGTCAAACAATATAACATCCTTGAGTGCTAAAGACCTCAAATAGGTTAGAGCACTCTCCAAGATAAGATGATCCATGCTGAGAAACTCTACTGAGAATAATCTGCTGTCACATAATCTGCCTTTGGCCTCAGTACTACTCAAAACCCTGCTCAATGTAGCCCTTGATTATGAGTTCTACACTAGAATCTATTCCTCGTAAAACCTCCACAGTTCTTTCAAGACATTCTACACTGGTCTATGAAGGAAACAAATCCAATATTTGGCAACAGATCTGATTCAAAAAACAAAACAAAAATAGATCAACAATTATGTGGTTCTGAAGTGATTCAGATGTAGGTGTCGTTATGACCTTATGCAATTCCGGTTTTTTTGATTGAAACTAAACTGGGGTGGAGTGGATTGAAATGTGTGGAACTAGAGTGAACTAGATTGAACTCCCAGTGAAACCGAGGGTAACTAAAGGTGCAGTAAATTCAATAGTAGCAACCCAAGTAGGGTGCACTCCTCCAAGTGTAAAAGTGATCAAGTGGGGACCACCATGGAAAGCTAGGGATCCTTCTCAAAGAATACATCCTCTTGTCTTGAACAACTACACCTTAGTCAACAAGTCACCGTAGGACATAAGGAGCACACTTCTAGGCAATTAATGAGTGACATGTGGCAACCACCTGGGCAAGATTCTAAGAAGTTACTTTATTTACATGTAATCTTTCAACTGGGGCACACTAGTCACCCAGGCCAAACTTCTTGCAACTGATGATCATCTAAGGTGCAAGTAAATAATATCATAAAAGTTGCAAGTTTAATACCAAGTTAGTGCTGCTTCTAAGTTCTAATAGGACCAGAAACATTTTGCAAGATTGTATTGATTAGAACTTAGAAGTGATATGTATAGCATGTCAGATGACATGCAACATCCATTTATTGATGATAAATTTGCTTTCTTCATACAATTATGTTGTCACCTGATTTTGTTTTTTAATTATTTTTTAGTATATATCATTGATGCTACCAAATTGTTGTTTTCTGAAAATTTGGGTGAAGCTTATAGCCCTTCCTGATACTCGTACCATGTACCCACATACCCAACAATCCCACATTCCAAAATTGAGCATGGTGAATGAAGCACACTGCCATACAGTATATAGCTACAAAAATGAAACATGTTTTTTGAAATAATAGTAGTATTCTAAAATGCATTAGAAGCCCTGTACGAGGATGATCTAGGCTGAAATCTGGACTTAGGCCAGTATCTATCCACTTGTGTTTCATAGCAGAATTGTTATTTTGTAATTTAGGCAACAAACCTCTATTTTTTTTTGGTTGAAGCAAACCAAGTTAGGATTCACTTGATAATAACTCGCCCTACACTTTTTTCCCGTTACTCGAAAAGGCGAAAAACGTGTACATCATTCCCATTTCTTTCAATGTTTGGTGTCAGAACATAAAGCCTAACAGAAATAATGGAGAAACAACTATGAACATGCAAACAACGATAGAAATGGATGGAAATAGTTGATGTAAACCAAATATACAGTGCAACATATATGCACAGTTAAAAAATTATGCAAGCCTCCATGTTCACATAAGAACAGTGTGAAAATCAAGCAAGTAGGAAATGCACATGTTTCAGAAGTCTGAGAAGTATTCTTCATACTAGCCAAATGATGTTCAAGTAAACAATATTAAAGAAAACTAATACAGTTCAGAATGCACCAACAAAGCAATCTTGGACTGAATTAAAGCGAATAACAGATAGTGACACAAAGTATAGCTAACATCATATCAAGGCAAATAGATAGAGACCACATAAATAATGTCCAAGTCACAAAACTTATTAGCATATTACATATAAAGGAAACTTCAAGTGAAATCAAATAAAAGGAATGCTACCACAAAGGAGAAAATTTTAAAACGCAACTTACATCCACAGCATTGGTCCCCTTATCCATCATATCTACCTTTGTCAAGACTCCAAACGTTCAAATCTAAGTATTCACAGAAAGTGACCTGATCATCGGGCTCTGATCTCATCTTTTGTGACCAGAGATGGAGCTAGATGTGGAGTAGATAGTATAAAGTGCTTTTTAATAAATCTAGAGAAAAATGCATTCCAAAGTTCTGAATTTCTATTACATTGAAGGTCATTTCCTTCAATATACAGAGAGTTCCCTTGTCATAAGCACTGCGTGGCACATTCTGGGATATGATACATGCAATAAGTACTGTGTTTGTATACTATTTTTTTGTTAAATTGTATTGTTTGAGTTAATTTTCTTGTACTTATTGAGAAGTAGAAGTGCGACTTATAGTACTCAAAATTATATAAGATGATAAATGATCAGAAAATGAGTTGACTGTTTCCCTTTGTTGAAATAAATACACAGTTATCTTTCTGTATCTTATTGTGATGACTTGTTTATTATGTAGGTCATTCGATCCTTATTGCCCAACCCTTCAGAGCAGGAGCTCATAATTGTTGAGAATGTTCCAAATCCTCTTGTCGGGGAGCAGGTTCGTCTTTCAGAGACATTATGAGGGTAAATTTAGGAATTCCTTCTTTTACAAATATTATGGCTCAGTTCTCCTAGCATGACATGGTTTTCAGTCCAATCCTGGGGTTAGAAAAAGTTATGAATTAAAGATCTTTCTTGTATCAATTACCTTGGGATTGTTGCTGTTAGAAGATGTATCATCTAGTCATAGTTTCTACCCTTGGATCTGTGTTACCGGATCCACCACCCCAGTCTGTAGGATTCGCGGAGTTAATGCAAAATATGTACAGACATGAAGCCGACAATGAAGGGACAAATCCTCTCAAAAAATTCTAATTAAAGCCTAAATCTAAAACTAGATTATTACAGGTGAAAAAATACATTAAAGAGTGCAGTGAAAATTGATGATATTCACAAATATTAATAATAAAATTCCCTTCTAGAGTCTGCCAAGCAAGTTGCTCCACTAGAATATTTCTTTTTCTTGAGGTATGTGCCATTCCAGGCGTTTCTCTATTGATTGCCCTCTTGAATTTGGGCTTATGCCTCATAAAACAGTTAAAACATAAAAAAATGTCTTCTAGAGTCTTCATAAGTATGTTGCTTCACCAATTATGGTTTCAAGGCTACTATAATTATGATTATATCAGTGGGTGTGCTATCTGTGAGCTATAGTGAGCTGCAGCCTCAATAAAATACCATTCCATTGCCATGAATACACCCAAAATTTGGCCTATATGATGGAAAGTTCATTAAATAAATTGTAGTTATCCTTGTAGAGGGGTTTAGAATGCCACATGCCCTCATTATATGAAAGGTGAACCATCAAAGACCCATATGAAGGATGCCAACATGTTGAATTATGCCTCCAAAGTTGGTAATTCGGAAAGCGTGAACTGCCCAATCCAGGTAGTGTGCATGTTCTGTCTTGCGTAAAGGAAACCCTTCCCTAAGTGCTGGTTCATCAATTTGGATGATCTGGAATCAAGGATAGAACAGTTTCATAAAAAGACGAGATAAATGGATATGAAAAGAAAGTAAAAAAGTATTATAAGATATTGAATTAAACACAACCAATTGTGAAGACTTACTTGAATACCAGCTGCCTCAAGGTCTTCCACCTCTTCCTTGATTGCCAAAGCAATTTGCATGCATGTTTCAGACCTAAAATACAGTTTCTTAGTGGTTTCAGTTATACAAAGAAAGCAGAAAAATAATGGGAAAAATATGTAGACGATTTCAGCCCAACTAGCCACTGTTATTAAAAATTATTTTCATTACCTGGGCTGATCATTTCTTACAAAGGACCAATTCAAAATTGTGATAGGTCTAGTAAGCATTCCTTTCATGGGACGAGCAGTCAAGCTCTGGGAATGCTTTGACCAAAAGACAATGATAGGGTTGGGGCCATTGACTGTGAATGCAAATCCCTGAAGCTGCTCTCCAAAGTATTCCACCATGTCATTTCTCTGCAACATGTGATAGACAACTCATTAGAATTCTTTCATGACATGTAAATATCTTGCATAGATTTCAACTATGGAGTACTTACCTCAGGCTCTCCATGTACAAGGACATCAAGATCAAGATCTTCTTGCAACTTGATCACTTTGGCAATTTCCTCTTGGATGGTTTTGATGTATTCTTTCTCTGAAATCCTATAGTGGATAGTAGTGGCTTCACCTAATTGGAATAAACTGAGACAACGTGAGGTAAGGACTATCAAATGGTTAGCCATCCTCTATGACATTATATTCACCAAGTCCTAGT
>LPNX010459410.1:423233-538069 GCA_001517045.1 Pseudotsuga menziesii | reverse complement strand
GAAAAACATTAGAGATTTCGAAGAATGAACGGATCCATCTGTTTCTGGGAGCCCCCGGCAATGTTGGAGGCTGCTTCTAGATTCCTTCGTTCTTTGTTGGACCTTCACCCTCTGGTGCGAGGAGGAGAGGGGGTGGTAGTTGAAGTTATTACTGACCCGGAATTACTAGATGATCGCGAAGGGGAGCAAGCCCTCCTTATTGCTGAAGACTCTGAGGGAGAGATTGCCACTTTGGAAAATCCATCGGTTGCCCTATCTCGAGGAGGGCCTCCCATCTGTTCAGCTGCCTCAGGCGTAGGGTCTTCCGCAGTACCAAGGGGGGCACGCACTTCTGGAACCTCTTTTGCTGCTAGTGCTTCGGTGTCCCGATCTGGGCCTGGCTCCAGCGTCTCTTCAACTGCTACTGCTGCTTCTGGTTCCTGATCATCGAGTTCTTGAAGGGCTTCAAATCTGTTTTTATTAGCTAGGGGATGATCTTCTGCGGTGGGAACCTTAGATTTGGAGTCCTTTCTCCGGGGAGCCCTTCGCCTATTAGCAACTGGCTGGAAGTCTGCCCCATTAGCCGGGGGAGGACCAACTGTCACCGGGGCTTTGGGGCAGCTTTTCACGAAATGCCCGTAAACATGGCACCGGAGGCATTTGAAGGGAATATGCTCATAGTCCAGCTCTTGGATGTGACTCCAATCGCCCAAGGTGAGTTGAATGGCTTCCGGGAGCCCTTTCTCGAGATTGACCTCAACACAGATGCGCGCACAGGTGAACTGATCCCCTTTCGGCTCCGCGCTATCCAAGAAACGACCGAGCTTGTTTCCTATATCAGCAAATGAGCTTTTCCCCCAGAGATGGAGGGGAAGATGTGGGAGCCGGACCCAAACCGGGGCAGCGGTGATCTCTTCTTCAGGATTGAAGTCCAGAGACCAAGGAGCTAAGAACAGCCCCCTCGATCCCATGAAGTATGGTCCAGATCTGAAGATTAGATCCCGCTCTTCTTTGTTCTCAAAGATAATCACAAAATACCCTCTTCCTGCAGCACATAGAGAGATATGGGAGGGCGCCAGGGAGCTCCATCTTTCTGCTATCCATTGATCTACTGCTTTGGGACTGGGCCATAGTCCAGTGAACTTGCCTATGAGGGATTTTTCTGAGAGCATAAGGGCCATGAGGCACGGATCTAAAGGGGAGAGCTCCAGAGAAGGGATCTCTTCCATCTTTTTAATGAACTTGGCAGGAGGAGCGGCCTTTGCCCTAGGGCCTGCAGAACTGACAAGAACTTTGAAAGCCTCCAACGGATCCATGACCATCCACCGGAGGGAGAGGAACAAGGCCGCGGCGGAGGAGAACGCAGCTTCAAGCGCTGCTCCAAAACGCAGACCCCCGATCTCAGCTTGGACGCGAGCCAGGGCAAAGGACGGCCTGCACGCAGCCTGGAAGAGGCGCAGGGCCTGCACGCAACAACGCAGGGCGGCTAGGGTTTGGCCCTAGCCGTGGGAGAGTCGTCTCGTTTCATCGCGAGGTCAAGATCATATATATATATATAATTGTTGCTCTGTCAGTTTTTTCTGAATTGGTTTCTGGGCTATATTTTTGGGTTTCTGAATAAGATTTTGGGCCTTTATACATTATAAGGTGTTTGAAATTTGTTTTTGATTTTGAGATACATAGAATTGTGTTTGTTGGGTTGTTTGTGTTTTCAGTAGTTGTGAATTGGGTTTCTAGGTATATATACGGGAAAAATTAATTTTGCAGAAATCGTCTTTTTGAAGAATTAGGTATTCTCTTGAAGTATTTTTAGCATTTTGTCCATTGGGTTGTGACTCTGTTACAGTTTCAAAAGTTTGGGTAGTTTGGGAATTGGGTTTTGATGTGTATATTTTAGAAGAAAGCTACCTTGTAAGGAAAAAATCATTTTTTTAATTGCCCTGTTCTCCTATAACAATATACTTATTAAGAGAGGTACAACAAAAACTTTATAAGAGCTTAACATATCTTTGGTTGGAATTGCACCATTTTTTATGTTTTTTATTATGAAACTTTATAACAAATAGTTCCTTCATGCTTACTAATTAATGGACTCTCCCCATTGGAAGAGACAAGATCAGTGTAGTCAAATTTGTTATGGATTGTTGGTTTTTATAATGTATTTTAATGACATTTTTCATCTGGTCCCTCACCTTTTTCAAGTGGTTTTGTTGGATTCTTTGGAGAGAGTGATTTGGAGAGAAGCCCTAGGGGATTCTAACCAAAATTGTTAATGGCTAGGCTTTGTTGATTGAAAATATGTAAATAGAGGATATTGACTTTCATAGCCATAGTGAGAACATGGGTTCCTAATAAGTGTGGGCATATATGACAGTTATAAGCTTTGCCAGTTAAGAAAAACACACTAGGCTAGGGATATTTTATGTGGAGTTTGGATGAACTGGCTTTTTCAGTCTATTTTATTTTTGCATTTTTATTAATCTGGTTGAAGACACTGCTGGTTTTTACAAAATTGTTTTATGACTTCTAACAATTTTTTCATGAATTGGACTTAGGTTATCTTCAATGTATCTTTTGATCTGGGTTAATGCCTTTTTGTGAAATAATATTAAATATATGTTTTCAAACTGTGTTTTAGGAACCTATTCCAATAATTTACAACATTTGACTTATGGGAACTAAGGTTGTCAGAAATGAGAGGATTGGTGCTGACGTATGCTATGGGGAAGAGATGTGTTACAAGAAGTATTTGGATATTTTGGAAGAAATGGACCTCCCAAGGGGGTTACTTCCTCTGAAGGACCTTGAGGAATCTGGGTATGTAAGGGAAACTGGTGATATATGGATTAAACAAAAGAAGCCAGTTGAATATTACAATAAGAATATCAAGCGAATAGTTGTCTATGGTACTGAAGTTGTTGCATATGTTGAAAAACAAAAGATAAAGAAGATGAATGGAGTGAAGAGAAAAGAACTTTTCATGTGGATAAACCTTACTGAAATGAGTATTGTTGATGCCTCAAGCCGAAAGATCTATTTCAAGAGTTCTTTTGGAGTCGGCAAGTCATTTCCTATTAAAGCCTTTGAGCTGGAAGATGACAAAGAATAGAAATGGAATTTTCAATTTTAATTTTCTTTTAGAAGGCCTCAAGGCGTGCTGGTACAAATTGTGACTGGGTATTGACACTAAATAACTTTAAATATTAGTATGAACACTATCCTATGTATTTAACCCCAATCGTTATTTTGTGGACCAGTTCATTTCCTGTTTTATTATGTTTTGTGTACGCATCTGTCGTGAGTCATAGTATGATATTTTCTATCTTATTATGATGCTCTAACTTTATGTTATCTACTGTAATAGGTTCACACAAGTAATTGAATCAAACCAGCATATGACCTGATGATCTACAACCTTTTCTATGGTCTACCTTTTCAAATAATATTTGGGTAAAATCAATTGGTTATTATGCATGTAGAAGTTGTATGTCTAATGTGTTCCAACATCTAACATGGATTTTGATTCTGGTAGATTTGGATACAAATTTAACACAACCTAACTTCTAAGGATTTGAATTTTCTTTTTTGTCTTTAACTTTCTATTACAGTCAGTGTGTATTTGTCATATTGGATTTACTTTCAGAAGTTTTTTAAGGGATGAATGTTGTCTAACATTCAATACAATAGTATGATTAGTTGTGCCTAGTATATGATGTGATCATTTCACCAAGCAGGATGTTTCTTGTTCTTATATGGGAAATTTTTTAGATCAGAATTAAACAGTGATTTAATGAAAACAAGTTGACTTAAAAGTGGATTGAAACTTTGAGGTGCAAAAACATGAATATAGATATAGGGTAACAAGTACTTTTATTTGACAATTTTGAAAGGCTAATTGAATGAAATATTTTAATGTTCAGGCGAATCAAATTAGTTTTTCATACTGTTAGACTTGTATTGTCCCTAAAATATTTGAAAACTTTATCAAGCTTTGGAAGTCCCGATCTCGAATATCATTCCAATTTTGAGATACTAGTTGTTGGAGATCAAGACTCTAGTATATAATGGGAAGATAAAAGTATATTTTAGGTTACTTTTTGTATGGATTTGGGGAATTTGCTACTGGTAATGATGGGAATGACTTCATGATACTCCTGAAAGTGCCATTGGATGGAGTTGGACCTCTATTATAATTTATGGAAGAAGAATGTAGGATTCAGATATGTGAAGATAATTGACTGGTGTGGATCTTGATGTACCTAAGAAATACAAGAAAGCCTCAGTTTTGCTTTATGGTATGCTCATCAGATTAGGTATATAATTGAGATATTTATACATAGGATTGGAGTAATATTAATCATTTTCCTAGTATGTAGAAGTCTACCATACTTAACAAAATTTATGTTTAGTCCCAGCAGTAAATTTGTTGATTATTCGCTAAAGCATAATGAAGACTCTCTCCTAAGCAAGCAAAAAGAATCATAACTTCAGGTTATTTGTTTATTATGATATATAGTATACAAGATATCATATATTCATTGAAGATGGCTGGTCATGCCCTTCTTTTGACAGGTGCACCCGGAACCAACAAAAATCCCCTTGCCCTTGGTATCTTTTAGGATCTCGGAAGTAAGGTAAGTATTTCATTATATAGAAATATTTCTCTGTACTAAGACCGACCTATTTGAACATCAAAACCCTAAAATGACTAAACCCCACTCAAAGTTAATACATGCAGAGGAAATGCGCAGTAGGAAAGAGGAAGAAGAGGAATGCTCATGGTTGAAGTTTACAATGTTCATACATTGCAAATTTTCATTAACTTTTTCTTTAAGGGAAATTGTGAAAGTGCATACGACAATATGCCATGGATTATGAATATTTAACAGATTTGCCAGTTTTTTGTTGTGAATGTTGTTAGAACAAAATAAGTTTTGTATTTTTTTAAGACAACTTAGTATGCCCTACAAAACTCATGTTTTATATTTTTAGGATTTAGTTTTTAAGTCTCATTTTAAGTATATTCAGCCGGCCTTTTCATCTCATCTCAGTCTCTTGTTTTTTTCTGAATTCATACAAATTGATTTATTTTTATCAAAAAAAAAAATGTTTATATTCTAAAGTTAAAGTCTGTGTTTAGGTGACAAAAATTTCACGAGAGGAAACAGAGAGAACCACATGTGGTTACAAAAAGAGTATCAACCATGTCATTATTGGGTTGAAAATAGTCAAAGGCACCAAACAACTAAAACTAGATACACCTATTTATGATGCGTTGATAAAGGAAAAGGTACATTTGCACCTATAGTATAGATTTTGAAACTAGTTGCATGGGCTCTTCTAACCCCCATCAGTTGCACACCATTTCTTGCTGCATCCACAACCAGATAAATTCCTTCTTTACAAAGGAAAATAACCAGAATGTTGCACCTCTAGTTTAGAAAGTTTTTACCCTTGCTGCATCTCCAGTTTAAAAATATTTTACTTCTATTGTACCTGTTCCTGCACTTGCACCTAGTTGCACCTGTGTAGACTGGTATTTATGATATGAAGGATGATCATACCAGTAGCATCTGTGTAGACTGGTATTTATGATATGAAGGATGATCATACCAGTAGCATCTGGAGGGTTTGCATATATTTGGCATTGAAATTGGAAAGAGATTTATTTTCGTATATGCTCTTTGTATGCACAATTCCAAATAATGTGTGGTCTACCAATCCAAGTGACAGCAGGAGACATAATATACATAGAGGAAAACAGTGGTGTAGCTAAACGGGTATGTAGAAATTATGCATTTGTTACATAATTTGATCTTGAAGCAAAAGAATATGTTCCATTACCAAAAAGTGAAGTTCACAAGAAGAAAGAGATAGTTCAGGTACATTTTTATTGTGCATTTGTTTTTAAATTAGATAAATGAAAGTGGCTTTATGTTGTTCCTAGCTCTATTGTACAAATTTGGGTACCATTTCTCGTAGTGGGTTTTTGTTCCAGAACTTGAACGAAAGAATGAATGAAGTGTACACAACTGTTGGTTGCTACTTGTCAATAGATTTCAGTAGAATTGCACTGAAAACATGAGGTATTTTCTTCGAGTCATATATAATCTTATCTGTAAAAATGTCACTAAGGCTGACAATCTAGATAATTGGGGAATATAGTAGAGATCCAATTTTAACATATTTGGAGTTGACTTTTGTTACTTTATTCATTGTTTTGAACATTGCAGAAAGCAGCGAAGCCAATAAAAACTAGAGGATTCATCACTACCATAAGAACTTGTCCCATCAGGGAAACCATCCCTACTGAGAGTAGAAAATTCCCCTTAATATCTATGGGCACTACCATTATTATTAAGTAGACGATGTTGCAAGTTGCAACCAGTTATTTTGAGATTTAGAGAGAGGAGACAAAAAGAAAAAAAAATTGCTCTGTTAAATGTCCCCCACGTAACATATTCCTTATAGGCACCATGTCAATGAGAAAATAGACTTCCAAATTCTTTCTACCACCCTACTCCAAACTAAAACCTAGATAAGAATGTTTTGTGTAGTAATATCTATGCAAGTAAGAGAAGGACTTGAATTTCACAAGTTTTGTTTAGGAGACATTCTTCATTCAGATCCTTCTACATTCATATATTTCAAATATGTCAGTGTAGCAGTTGATTTAGATAGATTTTATAACTTGGTCATATGGTCTAATGCAAACTACATCTTAGATAGGTATTGGGGCTTTTATGGTGATTAATAAGGGCAGGTGACATTGTTGTTTATCGATGATTGATCACCTATGGACACCTTGTTGTATTTTCATTGTATTTTAATATATGCTTTGTTTGTAGATGCTGTAATGTTATATTCACCAAAAACATATACTCAATTGGCAATTATGAAATCAAAATATGAAATTCAAATATCTTTGGAAATCACTTCATTTTACCAACAAACACAAACTGTGATAAATTACAATAAAAAATTATAAAAACCTCATAGTTTGGTAAATCCATTTCAATACACCAAGGTCCAATTCACATTCAGGTTTGCTGGAAGTTGCAAGTGAAATATTAAAATTTTAAAATTCACACTTCACAGTTCAAACTTCGGCCAACTCTTTGCAAAGGGAAATCGGATTGAATCTGACCAAGCATAGTGAATGTCATTTCTAAGAAGATTGACTAAAGGTGGATGCTTGAAGGTCAATTCTGAATCCATGTAGCTACCACAGGCCGAGTAAAGGTGGGATGCAATAGTCTAACTGAGAGAGGTTAGGCAGATTCCAAGCAGAGAGGGCAGTGACAACTCTACCAATGCCATTTCCAATGAGTGAACATTGAATGGTGACAGAGGGAAGAAATGACTTTGTGAGAGGGAATGAGAGGAGAATTGAGAGGTTCATTTAGGATTTATTTTACCCTTTAGGCTTGATATTACAATTTATTTGTTTTTTATGAATGCCCATGGATGCCCCAGCGTGAGGGACATAAGAATTTTACGCTAAAGATACTTGAAAATCCTCTAGAATGGATTGGGTACAACTCAACCATCCCCTTATCCTTGATGGAATTCCCAAGAAAATCAGAATGTTTCCAAGGAGTTTTGAGGTCCGAAAAATGCTAGATTGGGTGGTACAAGGGATTTTAAGGGGGGGTGTTTCCCTGTGTAACATAGTTTCAAGGGTTAGTGAATAGAAGGTTGCATTCCTAGCTGTCATTGACCAACTTCCCTATCATCGCTTGTATATATTTCTAAAGTCTCATGGATTAATTTTGAAACTTAAGTATGATAATTTAAATGCTTGATATTTTATAAGAGTTCCACAGATTTTACTATTTAGCCTTGTCAAATTTAGGTGCAGTACATGATATATTTTATCCTCCCATTTATTGTTGTTAGGTTGTTAGTCTTGTCAAATATATGGCCAAAATGGACCGGAATAAGTCATTTAAACTGGTTTTTTTCATAAACTAGTAAAAAATGGGCAGCATGTGCAATCCATACCCCTATAAGTGAAATAAAATGAAATACCTTATGAGTTACCTACAACCTAATTTTCACCCTTGATTATATCCGTCTCTATCTTGGATGGATGGACTAGCATCTGCTTCATCTGCCACGAGATATGAACATTGGTATTGAATCTTAAATGGGGCATTGGGTAGAGATGTTGAGCATACATATGTAGAGAATGTAGAATTTTTAAGTTGATGATGTGCATGGGAAGGGTCCATAGTTGGGGGAAAAATTGAATTTCCTCCTAAGAGAAAGTGTGTGTGAGGTCTTGTTGATTTTCATCTCTGACAAAGGCTTGTATATCACGCACAATCATAGGGTGTGTTTTTATATGTGTGATTTGCAGGCCTGGTTTGCGTTTGGGTGTATAAAACAAAATTTGAACAAGGTATTGATTTCTTCCACTATCTTAATCCAAGATTGTGGAATGTGGATTGTTTGATCTATTTAGTTTGATTAATTATTTTCATTATAAATTATGTCCATTGCAAGATCTCAATTGTTTAATGGTTGCAGTTTTCTCTTAGATATCTGAGAAAAAACAGTTTTTTCTAAAAATGCTAAGTTGCCAATATGCAGAATAAAAAGAAACCAATGTTGTAGGAACCCCTTTTCTTGAAAATCAATAAGCATATAAAGCAAGACTTGAGGCAAGGACCAACAATCTTCCACAAAATTTCAATGGGTTCCTTGAGGCATTCTTTGATTTGTGTGTTTTTTGTCATAACCTATTTTGGCTATTCATTTATTGTTTTGTGTGTTTTTTAGACATTCTTTTATTTGTGTGTTTTTCATCGTAATAGTTCAGTGTTTTCTACTTTACAAGTGATATTCTTTTATTGGATTTTGCAGGAGTGAACTTAACTAAGTGGGCCATTGAGTATGAAGAATCGATTGTTGAGGATTTTCCATTGAGTATGAAGAGCTTGCTGATGAGGCTTTCAAGCTGCTTATAAGTATGGGTTAATTGAATTCACCGATGGATATAAGTCTGGCTTAGAAGCCAAGTACAAGTGGGATGGTTTAGCCATTGTAATATTTTGAAAATTCATCATTGTACTAGATGATTTTCATGTAAAGTTATCTAGAGATAGTTTTTGAGAAAACTCATATTCATTGTAATACTTTACATTTCATATAATATAATTTCTGTGGTTTAAAACTTATATGGTTGTACTTGACATGTATATTGATTAATAATGGACACCATTAAAACTACTAAAATATAATAACCACACATAAAATGACTAAAAATGACTAAATTAGTGACCAATAAATGATATTAATGACTAATATTTGCATATTAAATGACCAAAAATGGAGAGATACATGGCCAAACAATGAAATATAAATGACCAAAAAAATGACCAAAATTCACATATCAATGACCAAAATATAGTTTTGGTGGCTAATTTACTGTCTTTTATTACACGATCAAATTTGGTCATATTCTAGTTTGTCATGTGGTCATTAATTTGGTCATAAATGTGGTCATATATTTGGTCATTGATTCAAATATATGACCAAATTAATGAACAACCAACAAGCTATAAATGACCAAAATAAAAATGACCAATTTTGGTCGCGTAATAAAAGACCGTAAATTAGCCACAACGATCGCCAAACCAAAAGTGGTCATTGATATGTGGATTTTGGTCATTTTTTTAGTCACTAATCTCTCATTTTCCACTAGTGCTAGCTAACCCACAACTTCCTTGGTTAAGAACAACTGTTGTAGCTGTACCCGGTGTACAACATCCTTTGCCGAAACATTCAGACAAACTTCTTCCAAAGTTTAATACAGATAATAAAGAACCTGCAGAGGTGCATATAGATAAATTCACGTTAGTTGTTCAAACCATGAATGTTCAACATGAAGACATACTATGTCGTTTGTTCCCTTTAACTTTTGAAGGGAAAGCATCTACTTGGTACTTTTCATTAGTCCAAGGGTCAATCACAAACTGGGCTAAATTCAACAAGGATTTTCTAGATAAATTCGAAGAGGATAAAACACTTGCTCTTTTAGCTCTTGAATTATCTCGAATTAAAATGGAACCCAAAGAAAGAATTAAAGATTTTAATCAGATATTTCTTACCTTAAAAAACAAAATTCATATTGCTTCACAACCACCTGAGGATATAATCATATAAAATTATACTTCAGCCTTACCAAAGTATCCTGGGATGTTTGTTAAGAGAGCAGGTAAAACAACACTAGTTGAAAATTTTGAGGAAGCTATTAAAGTTGAGAAGGATTCTATGTCTTATGAACGAGATAGAAGTGGAAAAGTTGATACTTTTCCTCATAAGAAAATTGAAAGATCTAATTTAGATAAGGATAAGGCATTTGATGTAGAACAATTGCAGAATTACATTACATGATCTAAAACACACAGTGACAGAATTACATGATCCCAGTGAACCGATTTTATTTTCAGATTCTATAATGGGGAATTATATGTATGGACTTGGGTTTGGAAATTTTAAATATGAAAATTCTGCTTTCTCTGACAATAAACAACAATCATAAATTATTAATGTTACAACTATTTCTCATGATTCTTCATTCAAGGAAACTGTAAATATTGTAGATAGTCATAATTATGTAAATATTATTGAAAGTAAAGTAGTTGCAAATAGTTCTACTTGAACTTTATATTTTGATGGGTCAAAATCTAAAGAAGGAGCAGGAGCTGGTTGCTTGTTAATTGATCCAAAAGGAAATAAAACATGTATAGCATGTAGGCTTGAATTTAATTGTACAAATAATAATGTAGAATATGAAGCACTAATTTAGGGTCTGAAGAAAGTGATTGATTTGGATATTAAAGTGCTAGTTGCATATGGTGATTCTGAAATCATCGTCAGGCAAGTCTGTAACTCTATTCATTGCATTTCTGAACATTTGCAGAATTATCAACAAGAGGTATGGAATCTCATTTCTCATTTTGATGCATTCAATATAAACTTAGTTCCAAGATTCCAGAATCAAGAAGCAGATTTATTAGCAAATTTAGCATCAAAATTGATTCCATCTGAAAATTTTACACTTGATTTGTTTTCAGTTCAATTAATTTTTAGGCCTTCTATACCAGATAATATCTTTAACTCGCATGTTTTTGATAATGATTTGTAGGTGCTGAATTTCTTAACAAATGATGATACTTTCAAAGATTTAGCCATTGATGAAGTTACACATGACAAAAATTTGCGGGATTTTTCGGTAATAAATGATTTTTGTTCAATTGAAAAAGATTTTGAGAAGGTAAAACCAATTCCTAGGTCAGTTTTGAGATTATAATTTTTTTTTGATCTTCAAGATAAATTTAAGTTTGTTCCTAATTGTAAAACCAATAGTTCACAAATTAAATATGAAACTATAAATTTATGAACAGAACTTAATCCTCAAACTTTAAATTTAGGAATAGAATGGACTCCTATGGAAAAATCAGCATTCATAAAATTATTTAAAGAATTCAAGGATGTCTTTGCATGGACATACAATGATTTAAAAACGTTCAATCCACAATTCATGCAACACATTATTCCAATAAAACAAGAATTAAAACCTTTCCAACAGAAATTTAGAAAGTATCATCCATCACTATAACCTACAATTAAGAAGGAACTAAATAAACTTCTAGCTGCTAGAATTATTTTTCTGATTCGACATACTCAGTGGGTAGATAATTTGGTTCTAGTTAGGAAGAAAAATGGTGATATTCGATTATGTGTTGATTTTCGAAATCTTAATAAATCCTCTGAAAAATATAATTACCCAGTTCCTCCCATGGAACAAATCCTTCAGAAATTTTCTAGGTTTGAGATACTATCACTTCTTGATGGCTTCTCAGGATATAACCAAATATTGGTTTCCCCAGATGATCAACTAAAAACAGCTTTTAGAACACCATGGGGAGCATACGCTTACAGAAAGATTTCCTTTGGGTTAATCAATGCTGGGGCAACTTTTCAAAGAGCAATGGATATTGCTTTTAGAGGGTTAATTAATCATTCAGTAGTTGTTTATCTAGATGACGTCACTATATTTCCTAAATGTTGACATGATCACATTAATCATCTTGGAAAAGTATTTGAACATTGTAGGAAATTTGGAATTTCTTTAAATCCAAAGAAAACAATATTTGTTTTTACATAAGGTATTTTACTAGGCTGTGTGGTTTAAAAACATGGGATCATGATTGATCCTGAATGACCCAAGCTATCTGGAAAATAACTTACCCTTCTAGCAAAAAAAAAATGCAATCATTTCTCAGTAAAATAAACTTTGTTAGGAGATTTATCCGCAGTTTTTCAGAAATCATCCGTCCTTTACAAAAAATGATTAAGAAGGATGCTATTTTTAATTGGGGACAAACTGAAAAAGAATCTTTTTAGAGAATTTCATAAACTGTTTCAGAAGTCCCTAGTCTTTTAAGCCCATATTTTAACAAAGACTTCATATTGTACACTTTCGCTTCTGACATATCATATGCAGCAGTCTTAACTCAGCTAAACCAACAAAATAGTGAAGTACCAATTTCTTTTATGAGCTCAAATTTTAAAGGTGCTAAACTTAATTACCATGAGGTTGATAAGCAAGCTTTTTCTATTTTCAAATTTTTTAAACACTTTCATCCATATTTATTGAAATCTAGAACTAAAGTGATAGTTCCTTACCCTTCAGTCAGAAATTTGTTAGTACATAAAGATTTGGGTGAAAAAAGAGCACCATGGATGACAACTCTTCAAGAGTATGACATGGAGATTAAACCTTCAACGGTAATCAAGGGTCAAGGATTATGTAAACTTGCTGCTGAAGCAACTCATCTTCCTAATAACAGTTCTGAAGCTATCATTAATGAAGTCCTATTAAATCGGGAAATTTACTTTTATCCTCCACCACAATATTCTTGGTACACAAATTTAAGGACATTTTCGGAAACAGGAACTGCTCTTGATTACCTTGAACCAAGGAAAATGAGAGCACTTAGACTGAAATATGCTCCTTATTTGCTAATTTATAATATTATTTTTAGGATAAATTCAGATGGTGTTTTACTTCAATGCTTAGACAAAGATGAAACATAAATGATTTTGAAAGAATTACATTTTGGACCATCAGGTGGTCATTTTGGTGGAGAAACTAAAACACACAAGATTCTTAGGGCTGGCTATTATTGGCCTACTTTATTTTGAGATTCTTATGCTTTTGTTAGGAAATGTCAATAATGCCAACTTGCTGTAGGTAGAGTTAAAAAGTCTGATTTTCCTTTACAACCTGTTTCAGTAGAAAGACCTTTTCAGCAATGGGGTATTGATATAGTAGGACCAATAAACCCTCCTTCCTCAATGCAACACAAATATATTATAACTGCAACTAATTTTTTTACCCATTGGGCAGAGGCTACACCTTTAAGGGTTGTAAACACCAATCAGGTTATCTTATTTTTAGAATCTTTTATCATAATGAGATTTGGTGTTCCAGATTCCCTTGTTTTATATACTGCCTCATATTTTTCATCATTTGAGTTAACTCAATTTGATTTAGAGAAAGGTATAAGGGTTAGATATTTAGCTAATTATCATCCTCACAGAAATGGTCTAGCTGAATCAACAAATAAAAATTTGTTGAAAATTCCTAAAAGAACTATTTCAATTCACCATCGTGACTGGCACATAGAGTTGTTTAGTGCTCTTTGGACAAATGGATTAACTCCTAAAGCTTCAATAGGTAACTCACCTTTCTTTCTATTTTAAGGAACCAAGGCCATTTTATCACCAAATTTATTTTTACCTTCTTTACAATTAGACCAGTCTATTCAGGATGAATATTGTCCAGCTATGGAGAAAAGAATTAACACTTTAATAAAACTTGAGGAGGAAAGAGACAGGTCAAAACAACATTTCATAAAACATCAACAAATTGTTAAGTCCTGGTTTGATCAATCCTCAAGTTCTAATCAAGAGTTCTAGGTGGGGGACTTGGTGTTAAAATGGGACAAATCCCATGAGGAGAAAGGATATCATACCAAGTTTCAAAATCTTTGGTAAGGCCCATTTGTTATTTATGAGAAGATAGGTCCAAGCACTTTTCGTTTGCAAACCTTGGAAGGTTAGTTCGAAACATTTCCAGTAAATGGACTGATCTTAAAAAAATATTTCTGTTGATTGCATTAGGCTTTGAACCTATGTATATTTTGTACATGAACTTGTTGATAACTATACAACTTTTCTTCTTTTATTTTCAACCAATCTTTTATAAATAATTTTTAAAATTTCAGAGCTAGTTTTCTGTATATATTATCATTGCACAACTTTATAAGTTTGTTGATATTTCTATATAATCCTTCATCAAAAAATTATTGCAAAATCTTGTTTCTCATGTACATTCAAAATTGGATTTGTAAATATTCCTAAAATCCATTTTAAATTTCATTTTCTTTAATTTTCTGAAAGATTAATTTTATTATTAACTCATCATAATCTTTCAATTTCTGTACATACTTTCATTAGACTGAATAGTAAGAATCCTTTAGTCTGAAAAGATATTTGTAAATAAATAATATATGTATTTTCAATATTATATATACATAGTCTTGTTTGAGACGGCATTTGTAAATAAATAAGCCATGTGGCTTAAATCCCAGTTTGTTCATTAGATTAAGATTGTTGTGATAAATTGAACCTTTTTAAATTAGCTCAGAGTGATTAGAGTTTTTTTAGACTGTTAAGAACCTATCATTGCTGGAGAATCTTTGCACATGATTTAGATTATTCCCCATAACCTGTTTGTATTTACAGTTAGGATGGCTGATTAATTCCTTTTCAAAGCTCAGTACTTAGAAATTATTTATTAATCTCTATTATCAGTCATTTCTTTTAAGTGGTTTACAATATGCAAAATTTCTAGATCTGTTCCCTTTAATAAATTTTTCTAAAATTTAAAATAGGAGACAGAAGGTCTTAGTAATAAGTTGATCTGATTAGGATCATAAATATTATCAGTATGACATTATCAGGAAACTGAGAGTGGCTCTTGGTCATAAGGTCAAGAGATAGGGGATCTCATCACAAGCCACCTGATTCATTTTCCAATAATCTTTGTGACTGACATTTCCATTTGGTTCCCATGATGGGTAGTGATCTCTTATTTTAAAACTAAATAAAATGGAATATAACTTTGATTGAAGGATAGGAGGTCTCATTACGAGCTGTCCTAATCATGATCATTAGTATTGTCCAGTATAACTTCATTTCTAATTACTAGGGTGATGGCTCTTGGTCAAATGATCAAGGGACAAGAGGTCTCATCACAAGCCAACTTGCTTATCCTAGGCAGTTCTCATGAATGATACTATCATAACAGGTTACCATGCCTAGATAGTTGTCTTCAATCAAAGAGCTAAAAAAAATAAAAAATTACATGAATTCTATAACTGGAACAGATCGTGGAAAATTTTCAGAGAAATAAATTCTTATATCTTTATACTGATAAGTTTAGATTATCATTTTTATGAGTACTTTGTTTTGACAGGAATATATCTTAAGCTATTCCTTAACGAGATATTTATTAATAGGAATAAGGATAATTCTGAACCATGTTTGCAAATATGAATTAGACAATGGATTTTATTAGGCTGAAAATTTCTGATTGTTTTGAGTAGATTCTGAGATTTTATTTGCACAGTAATTTGAAATTGATATGAGCAGAGATAACTGGTTCGCCCAGGTCATCGCCATTTGTTGGCAGGAAACAACCCTCTCAATTTTTCTCCTTTTCTAAATAAAATTGATCAGTTCTCTTCTATAATTTATCACAAAATTATATAAGAGTGCATTCAGAATATTCGATTATGAAGGTACTCTCAATTAAAGAAGAGTTAATGATTATACTGGAAGTTTAGGAAGCATTTTCATAAATTTAATAATTTAGTAGCTGTTAATCTTTTAATTTTATATATAATCAATTTTCATTATTATCAATATATCTGATTATATATTGATTCAAGATATTTAAATTATAGCGTGCTAAATAGTTCTTTGGATTAAATTAAAGATAATTGAAAATGCATTCTAAACTTGTTGTAGTTAGGTTTTATTGATTTAATTTAGATCTTTTGACAAAGTACTCATTATTAGTTTTTGCAATTTATATGGTTAGGGTTAATGAATTAAGTTAAACATCCTATTTAAACCTAATGATATTTTTTTATAGAAAACTTTATCATTTAAATACTATGTCATTTTATTTGTAAATACATAGCTATGAGAGTTTTTATATATGCTTTTCACATAGCTAAAGTTTACCTTTATATACCACTTTGAATTTTAGCAAGATTTCTTGTATTATATTTGTAAGGAGTGATTTTTATTTAAACACTTAATCTTTAATAAGTTTTCATTATAATACATTGATCAATCTTTGATGTTTTCCTTGGTGTAATAAACCTCAAGTTTAAAAGAAAGATAATCAAGGGGTTTTTATGATTAATGATATTTTACTAAATCACCTACATGAAGATTGAGATCATATTAACATCTAGTTTATCTTGGCTTTGATTTTATGACACCAATCAATACAACTGAAATTTGTTGGTTTAATGCTAGAGTCGTGTCATTGTAATTCGATTCCATAATTATTGATAACCATTACCATTTATGACACTTGTACGAAGTTATCATTCCATTCTTTGTATTATCAACGCTTCGTTCTTTGTGATTATGGTTATCAAACCCTGAATTGTATTATTTCGAATGTCAAAGTTCAGTTAAAATTGGAAGTGTTAACATAATGATTTATGAGAGTTCTGTTGATTATGAATAGTGAGTCTGTTACTCATAGCGCAAAACATTAGCACTTGTCTTCATTATTTCAAAAAATTTGTTACCATGGCCAAATTTGGGGTTTTATTTCTTGTCACGTATGAATCAATTAGTGATTTGATGGTTCACGCGATGCCTTTCACACGGATCCCTATTCCTTCCATATTCACAATGACATTCATCCCAAACCGAGACTAGATTTGTAGTGATGAGAAAATGGCTCCCCTTAGTCGATTCGAGATCTCAGGGCCTGAACTGGTGGAAGCTAATGAGGAAGTTACTGTATTATTTGAAAACATAGGTTGGGGTTCGTTCTATAGACGTTTTAATGGTCATAATACTAAAGTCACTAGAGAATTTGCTCTAATCCTGAAGGAGAATGTAGCTCAAATTGGGGGGTTTCAGTTTATAATTGATGAAGTCAAAATTGTAGAAGCAACAAAGCTTCCCTAGACTAGAGAGTGTTGGTTTAAAGGAGGAAGGGTTGATAAAAAAGGTACAAGTCATTGATTTTACCCTTACCTGCTAATGCAAAGCTAAAGTTTGAGGTTTCTGTTAAATTCCTAAAACCAGAATGGCAAGTGTCTTATGAAGTTTTATTCAGGTATGTTTCCTGTGACGACCGCTTATCTCATATCCATTATTATCATTTGAGATTATTATTATCTTTGAAGGGTTGTAAACTTAATCTCCCTTTCTACTTGCTTCAAAGTTTGAATAAAATGGCACGCTCTGTGCAAAATACTGTAGGCAATCTTGATAGAAGCTTGTTCCACCATGGTTTGATTAAGATTTTGGTTCAGCACCAGTTATCCCTTATTGGTAGATCCTGGGATGAATTATTGGCTGAAAACAAGCTAGGGTCGACATAGTATTGGCCTAATCCTCCTCCTAAAACTCACAGAAAGCGTAAAGCTCCATTAAAATATGAAGTCGATGATGTTCATAAAGATGAGCGAGGGGTTAGTAAGTTACAAGAAGCAAGTCCACCTTTAGATACCCATATTGGTAATGATGTTCCAAATAAAATTGATCCATTAGATGCTGGAACTAATATGGACCCATATTCATCTGTCAAACATTACGGTGCATCTACAAAGGTGGATAGTAAATCAATGAATGTTAAAAAATCTGATCCTGTTACTCATGAATTCCTTTCTGATCTATGCACTCTTAAAAAACCTTGTGACGATTCTACACGAAAACTTGAATAGTTAGCAGAAGTTTGTTGTGATAGAAAAGATTCTAAGCCAAATGGTTCTATGTCTGTTGGTACGTGATGATTTACTCGAAGTATGACTACAGCCTCCATTCTAGTTACTACTCAGCAACATAAAGAGTCTCCTCTGGTCAAAATTGATAGTGAAGATGATGAATTATCCCCAGTTCATGGAATTTCTCTTGGCAACGATGAATAGCATGTTGAAATGAGTCATCCCGTTGTGTCATTGATAAATGAATTCGTTGATTAGTCTTCTCCATATAATTCTTAACATAAAACTTCGTTTACTGGTGATTATTCACCTATTAGAAGCAATGAAGAAAATCGATTAACTCTTAAACTTATATTAAAGGACAAAATTACTGAGTTGAAAACAGAGTTAAGGGAACTATATTCAAATGAATCAGATATGAAAGAGGAAATCAAATCTCTTAAAAATGAATTATTGTCATGGATTAGTAAATGGCAAGAAATGAAAATGAAAAAGGATAGATACAAAGCCACTAAGAAATCCATGACAATAATGAATCAGCGGTTGCTTGAGCAAACAGAGCATCAAAAGCTCAAAATTCTGGAACTCAAAGCTAAATTGTCAGAAGCTCGTCGAGCTACCAAATTCCAAGTCTCGTCTTGAAAATTATGTTAGTTGCTACAATTTTGGGAAAATAACAAAATCAAGTAAATCACATGCCCACAGAATCATAGATTCTGGGGGCATTTCTCATCATTAAATTAGATTTTATTATTATTTCTGTTTTGTATCTATTACATTAATTATAAAACGCATGCATAGTTTCGATTCTTGCAGGTGTCGTTGTTGGATAGAATTTTGATCTTGATGTTGTTCAACTTCATTAATATTTTGCAACGGAGGCTGAGACTATTACAAATTCAACTGGTATGGATGCGTTCAACGGAGATGAGTTGGGTTTCATAGTTAAATGGAAGTTGTAATCGAGTTTTCGAGGTGCCCTTCTTTGAGGAATGCAATAGAATGATGATGAAGATTTTTTTTTATTATGTAATATTTGTCAGAAGCTAAATCGATATTTTTAGAATACTTGTTATGCAAAAGTTGGAAGGAGTTACTGGTCTTATTATATAAGCTCAGAAGCTCGTTGTAGTGGGGGTCAATGGGAGTACGAGAGAAAATACTTGTGAAACATATAATACATTTTTGGTTTTGATTAATCTACTAAAGTTTTCTTTGTGGATGATTACCACTAGGACATCAAAAACTGGTACCAAATTTTTGTTTTCAGTTCTTTGCTTATATATGTGTGTGTGTGTGTGTGTTTCAAAAGAAATTTTATTACTTTAAATCTATGTGCAATTGAAATTAGTTTTCATTGCATCAACATAGTTTCAATTACTCTTATCACTCAATATTGATATCTGTTATTGATACTGTCAATGTCATGATTATTCAAATGCTGTTGATGATTGTGATCGAATAGTATTATATTTTCATATCTTATTTTGATTACATCTATATTTTGATAGTTGTTTTGAATGATAAGTCATTATATCTTTTATATACAGATTTTAATGTTGAATTTCAATTATCTATTGAAAAATACATCTACAGAGTGAATAGAATAATTTCTTATTTTATTCTCTGTGTTTTGTAAATTTGATTAAACAGAGTGTTATTAGTGATAACATTCCTAATAGTTTCTTTATCTAGAATTGTATGATTTATTTCACTTTGTTATTTATAATTGTTAATTGATAGTTGATATAGTAATCTAAAAGTTTGCTCTCAGTTGAGATAGGGTAGCTAGTTAATTTTAACTCATATTTTAGCTTAGTTTATTTTAATAGCTACTAAATAGAAATAGATTAGTTTGTTAAAATTTAAAATAGTTTTTTTAGTCAAAACATTTAAACCAAAACTCCAAAACAAGAGACTTTCCTTAAGAAAGCACTTTAGGATAACTTAAACTTAGAAAACTAACTCTAGGATTTATTTTAAGCAGTAATTTAATTTAGGATAATTTTTTACTGAATTTTTTTTTACGTTCTCCTTAAGAGGATAAATTCAGTTGGTAGCAGGACCATAACCTGCGAGGTTTCGCCATTCCAAACACACCGGGAGTTGATCTAAGCGACTTGTGTGGGATTAATCTCCTTAATTTGGCCTACTTCAGAAAATCTGGCCAACACTACCTTCACTTCAGGACTCTATAAACATCCTTCTCTCAATGAATGATCAAGTTACTTATGCTTTTAATTATAAATTCATCATTAAGTTGTTAGAATTTGTTGGATTTCTTTAACGTTTTTGGTCTTCCGTTAACTAAACACTCCTTCAAACATAACTCAAGGCTAAGTTCCAAGAGTCCATAGCTCTTCTTATTACTATGGTTATAAGTTACAACATGTTCTTCTTACTATTTCCATCAAACCTAGCTAAGAAACATAACTATCCAACTTGATTTATTAATAAAGAAAACTCTAGAATAAACAAAAATATTAATGTTATATCCTATAGTTGATCCCCTAAGTATCGATACACCATGGTTTTATCAAAATATTGGCAATCATATAATGCATAGTTTATAATAATTGTTGGTTTGATTGTAAATCATTGTGTTGCAGCGCTGAATATGGAACTTTACCCACATTGGAGAAAATATTTTGAAGGACACGTGGGATGGTTTTATCCACACAAGGGTTGAATTATAACTCAAAACCCTACTCATTTGTTTTGCAGAGCGAGGGTTCCTCCGTCTTGTTGGCCGAGCTAAGAGCTCGCGACCATTGGAGACCTGTAACCACCTTCAAGTTTGACAACTTGCTTCCATATCCAAACACTCTAACTGTATTGAGAGTTGTCATGAGTGGTTTTTGGTTTTTAAAGGTTGAAGTAGTTTATAGTGAGTGTAGATACTGGTTTTTCTTTAGGACTCGAGGACTGTGTTTGTCTTGAGCCTCCAAATTGATTGATAGAGTTCTAGCAGGAGTACTTCTTCATCCAATTGAGTTGATTTTCTCGTTTTCCTTTGTAATGGTGACTCAGTGTCTTCTTGTCTTCTGGACTGGTGCCAAAACGATCCATGGTGGCCATTTAGCTTAGCTTCATTTAGAAGGATAAGTTTACAGGTAAAGACTTATTTCAATTTCATTTTTTTGTTTGTTTGTTTTAAAAAAGGGGTTTTTAAATCTAAGTAAGATTTGTAATGATAAAATAGTTTGTAAAATTGCAGGTCCTTCTCTCAGCTCTGTAGGTGGACACGAACTTACTCCTTCAACGTTATACTTGAGCATACATTTCGTAAGCCACGGTTGCAAACGAGGGTTTCTTCCTACAATTTGTTGTGGTGGTTGGAAGATAGGTTCTTTGTGGTTGGTTATGGCATGACCTTGGTTTACCTGCTAGCTTGTTGTTTCTTGCTTGCTTGTTTCTGTATGAGTTTTGAAACCCTAGAGGGTATTTTTATGCAGGGAGGTTGAAGGCTATAGTAGCCATGATAAAATAGTTTTTATGTCTATGCCTTACGGCATGAACAATGTAAACGTATTTTGCTTCTTTTGATAGAGCTCAACTCTAATCCCTACGAGGCTGTCGACCTTTGTCTAGTTAATTTTTTTAGTTTTTAAAAAAGATTTTTGAAGGGAAAAAGAAAGAATGTTAATCAGTAAAGACTTGTAAATGGATGAAGGGTTTTTACCTATCAGTAATGAATGGTTACTATTCGATATATATTACTTTGTATAGTTCAGTCTTTAACATGCCTGGACCTCGACCTTAATTTTTAAAGGCCATAAGCCATTGCTTATTAACCTATTTTGTTTTTAACAAATTGTTGTTGCATTATTTTAGTTTATTTTCATGAAATTGAAATGACTTACAGTGCAATGTATTTATGTGAATTTTTGCTATGTTAAGAGTACTATTATTACTTTGTTTTGGCTCATAAGGGTTGATATTTAAATATAACCTACAATTCGATAAAACAATATTTTTTACATGGTAATTTCTTAGCTTTGTTTTATTAATTTTACTTCAATTATTTTTACAGTTGTTACTATTTTTATAAAGGAAATATTTAGGGTAAATACTAGGATTAAGTTTATCTTTCATGAACTTAGATAGTTGCCTTGAGGTTACAGTAGAAACTTCTATTTTAATACACAGACAAATATTGTCGGGAAATAAATTATTAGAAGAATTTATTGAAAACTATCTAATTCTAAACCCTAAGTGATAGTTTGTTTACTATTCCTATGTTTATTTGTTTAACTGTATCTATTGTGTTTATAAAGAATAATAGTATTAAAATAGTTCTATATGTAGTATGATTACTAAATATATTTATATACCTATGTTCAGTTCTTGTCTGAAGTAAATACATTCAATAGATAAGGTATTTACTGTTTCTTTACAGAATAAATCATAAGCAAACTATAGCATAATTTAGTTACATTTTCCATTCAGGGTTAATAAGAATAATCACATATACCTAAACACCTAGTTGTACTAGAGTACTTCCTAAGCCATGCGTGGAAAAATAAAGTATGGAAATCGATTTCTATTTATTTCTCATTTAGCATATTTACTACTATTTCTAACATAATCTGTCAATTACTAAGTCCATCAATACACACTTACTCTTTTCTTCATAAACCCTAATAAAATACTAACATTCCTGTATTTGAAAACTAGTAAATTTTGTACTGAAGACAGTAAATAAATATAATAACATGAAACAAATAGAATCTATCAATGATGAGGTGACAACAACTTAAGGAGGTTGTTCCTCCAAACCAACTCCTGGAGAAATATTAGACTGAACTTCCTCAGGACCCCAGATCCTATTTCTTGGTCCTCCTGGTAGAGTACTGGGTGAAGGATATGTCCTTGAGATCTTCTATCACCTGACAGGTCAAATTACCTCAGTAATCCAAATCTGCTCACAACAGTAAGAACTTCAACCTAATAACTACAATAAGTTCAGTCTCAGCAGTTAACCCCTCAAACTCACTTCAATAATCCCCTCCATCGAATTTCTCATGAGAAATTCATTCACCCTGAATGATCACTTCTCAGAATGAGCAGCCTTATTTGTCTTCAATGGGAAATTTTATAGAAATGCCTAGGTCTTCTGGGTCATTTTTCACTTAATGAGCCACCTGCTCCAATTCCACTTTCTTGGGGAATCATGACCACAAATATAGGGAAGTTGCCACCTGCAATAGTTGGAAGTAGTTTGGGGATGCTGCCACTTTTCAGTGTACTCTCCACTGAGTCTCCTCCACCAAGTGACCAGTTAACACTCTTTTAACAGCTTCCCTAAGCTGTTGTCTCATCATTTATTTATTTATAATTAAAATATTCTAAATTACATTAATTATTCTTGACCCCACTTGGTCATCAATTACAAACTTAGCATAAAATATAACATAATGTTCCTCACATAACATTAAATTCTTTTTGCAAATTGGGGCATGTGATAGTGAAAATGGACATAGCTAAAGTGTATGAAAAAATTAATTGGAAATTCATGAGAAGTATGCTAACAACGTTTGGTTTCAAGACCGAGTGGATTGAATGGATAATGAACTAAGTTTACTCAATATTTTTCTCAATTCTGGTAAATGTAGTTTCCTTATGTCTCATTAAACCATCAAGGGGGATAAGACAAGGAGACCTCTTATCCACTTTTTATGTTCATTCTTATGACAGATGGATTGGGAATGTCAATTTTGGAATTGAGGGACAACAATGATCTTAGATATCCAAGAGTTCACCTGAGGGTGAAAAAACAAACCCAACAATAGTTTGTGGATGATACAATGTTGATGGGTTATCCCTCGGTCCAAGAATCTAGGAAGCTCAAAGAATGTCTTTCCAATTTTGGCAAAGCCTTGTGCCTGGGAACCAATGACCAAAAATCCCAGGTGTTCTTCTTTAACAGTCCTCGGATCTCTCGAAGGAACATTTTTTGGATCTTGGGCTTCCACGAGAGATCCCTTCCATCCAAATATCTAGGAACTCCTTTGGTGAATTCATTAGCCAAAAAGGGATCCTAGATGGAATTGTTGGATAAATCGAAGAAACTGTTGACCCGTTGGACTTGAGGCCCCTTATTTTGGCAAGCAAACTTGTCCTGGTAAAATCACTCCTGCAAGCAATGTCGAGTTATCTCTTGTCCACCTTGGCGTCTCCAAAGTCCATATTGAAATAAATAAGGAACCTACAACGAGAATTCTTGTGGAACATAACTAATGAAAGGTGGAAGTGGGCTTTGGTTAATGGGAAACAATATGTACCCCTAAACAATAAGGGGGTTAGGCCTTAGGGATCCTAAATAGAAAAATATGGTAAGTGGAGCCAAGTTGTGGTGGAGATGGGCTACCCATTTTCAGGAAACCTAGGCAAAGATTTTGCATATTAACTATGTAGAAGATTGGGATAGGGGAAATCTCATATGGTTTTCATAAGATATCCATGGATCTCACATATGACGAACAACATTGCTGGGAAGCAGGTTGGTCCAATGCCACAACTTCTAGGAAGTAAGGAATGGCCAAATAACACAAGTGTGGGAGAACTCATGGTAAAATCCCCCCCCTCTAGCGTGTGGAATGGAATTTCAATGCCTAATTGAAGAAAGCATTAACTAAGGAATTACTAAGGTTAAATACACATGGATGCACCAGGTAGATGACCAGGACTTCCAGGTTTGGGAAGACAGGGAATGGTGGGAACGTCTAGGTCCAGGGGAGGAGGTGGATAGAGTGGAAGAATCCCTCAAAAATAGGAGAATTAGAACACATTCAGGGGAAGACAAGCTTCGATGGAGATACTTCCCAAATGATTATTTTACAATGAAGGAAGCTTACGACTTACTGAAAAGGGTCGACATCCAACCAATGGATTAGAGGTAAAAGAAACTATGGAAGAAAAAACTATGGCCCAAAATTACAGTCTTCAACTGAATAGTTATAATAAAACACATTCTAACAGGAAAAAATATCAAAAAAGAGGAATGGTGGGACCTTACCGGTGCTTCCCATGTGAGCTTGAAGAAGAAACAATTAGCCATGTGCTAGAAGTTTTCCCATTCGCATCCACCATTTGGGATCAAGGTGCATTTATATTCAGAATATATGACTGGATTAGGAAAAATATGGACCAAACACTCATAGAATGGACCAACAACCCTTTTCAGAATCCGATCCTGAACCGGTTATGGGATATTTTTCCTCATTTTGTGCTCTGGGAAATTTGGTGGGAGAAAAATTCCAGGACTTTCCAAGGGGAAGTCATGACCTTGAGTAGAGTATGGGATATCATCACAAACATGATGCAAAAAACCATGAGGTCAGATGCATGGGATAACTCAGACTCGGAGGCTATGAGTGTAGAAGATACCATTATGAAGTCTTGGGGAATATCAGGACCCTCACAGTTGGATGATTGTCGAAAAAAAATAAGACAAATGATGACAAGTGTTGAGATCTGGACACCTCCGCATTTGGGTTTTTTACAAACTCAACTTTAACAAGGCGTTGAAGGGAAACCCGGGCCCAACTGGTTATGGGTGTGTCATCAGTGATTACAGAGGTAGCATGCTGGGCTTCAAGTATGGGTTCATCGGCTGGGAAAATAACAATGTGACAAAGATCAAAGGGCTCCTGTAAGGAGTGGAAATGGTGAAGGAGAACCGATGGAGTCCCATAATTATTGAAGGAGATTCCTAGGTGGTGATCCAAATGGCCACAAAACTCCAGCACGAAACCTAAAGTGCCAAGGTGGATCAATCATGGAGGCTGGAAGGAAGGCTGGAAAAGCTTAAGGAGGTATTAGACTCAGGGATATCATATCACTTTAACCATGTCAGAATATTGAAGAATAAGGTGGCTGGTAGGTTGGCGAACCTCAAGACAGAAACCTGTAGAGTAGTTAAGGCTAAGGACTGGGGTGAAATGATGGATGCTACAAATAGGGATAGATGTATCAACCTCACATACCAAGACATGTGAAGTAGTAAATAATCAGGGAGGGAAGGACACCGTGTAGGATCAGATCACTAATCGGGCATTTGGATTGATAGGTAGCCAAGAGGAAATTTTAGGCGACTATCATATTGGATTTAAATCCACTACGATTCATGATCAGGAATCCATCTTTTCGAATGATGGACATACATGCAAAAATGAATGGAAGAAATAAAAAATATAGGTGTCTTTGTGGGATATATTTGCTTCAGACTATGGATCGAGTGTAGAGCATCATAGTATGTATTGCGTTAATCATGTTCCCGAAAAGGAATATTTTATTTAGGGAGAGGCAGTGTGGTGGAAAAAATCACATAGGCCATCTGTGCACTGTTTCTGCTATTACTTTGGACATAGGGGCGTGGGGGTTGCGATATCTGCTAAATTCTTAGCGAATGAGAGTAGACACATATATGGTGTTAAGATTTCATATGCTAGACTAGATATCATTAGTGTTCAATACAAATTCACAACTACATAATCACCGAAATAAACACAATCAAAATATAGACACAATATTTATCTCAAGAAACCCTCAAGGGGAAGAAAACCCAACAAAACTTCCTCTGTATAAGATGTATAAGATATAACCCCAAAACACGTATTCTCCTCCTTGTTATTCTCTCTCTCTCCTATGCACTACACAAGTGAGTGAGTATGTGTTATAATGAGGAACACAACTCTATTTATACACATTCTATCAACTTACTTTTACCCTAAACAAGTTGGCCCCACTTAACTGACTAGGTCAACTTCTCCTAGGAAGACTCAAAACAATATTTTATATTATTCTCTAGTGAACATCGATCCTTTAGGAATCGAAGGATTAGATATTTGAACATTGAGTGAGCATAATTGTGTAATTACACCTTGATATCCTTTTTTCAATAATTTTTTCATACCATTAGAACTTATCACCTCGCTTGATTTTTTTGTGATACCCCCTAATTCAACTATTAGAGGAAATTTGGGGTCTAAAATGTGTCTCCTAAGGAAAATAATAAAAAAATCCACATCACGCTACAAATATGCCATGTTACACTAAGTGAAAGGTGTTATCTAGTGAAAGTCAACCTATATTTCCCCATTAATAGTACTTGACAAGTGTGTATGATTAGTGTAAAGTTAAGAGACGAGAGTTAAAAATATTAATGAAAGTTCTAGATTTTAATTTTATAACTGCACCACTACTTTTTGTATATTTAATAACATCTAAAACTAAAAAAAATTAAAATGAAAAAATATAATTAAAATAATACTAAAAATAAACAATAGCTATTATTATTTTATATAATTTTTATAAAAAATGTGTTTTCAAGTGTGAATGTTAAGCTACACATAATAATAATAATAATAATAATAATAATAATAATCAATATCTATATAATTAACTAACTAATAAACTAATAATAAATATCTATCTAACTAACTAATAATCAATATTTATTATTATAAGTTATATAACTTTTATAAAAAAATTATAATTAATATATAAAAGATTAAAATACATAAAACAAAAATAATAAACAATATCTAATAAACGATATCTATCTAACTAATTGACAAAAAAATTACAATTTCTAGGAAAAAAACATCTAAAATTAATTAAATATTATTTATTTATTTTCAAAATATTTCAATAAAGTTAAAAGTGATTTTCTCTCATTTAAAAAACAATATTATTTATTTTCCTTTTTGGAAGACTAATTATATAAATTCTTTTAGTATTTCAAAATTACTCCACTATCATTTCGATTAATGTAAATTTTATATTTTAAAGGATTTAAAAATAGTGGAATCTAAAATAATCTATATCCTTACCTGGAGCGATGGGGGCACCTTGAGGTAGTGGCTCAATGTGTGGTGCCACCCAGAGAGATTGTATGAAATAATCTCATGACCCGTGGACACATAAGTGGATCAAACCCCATATGTTATCCTAACATTTTTTTTCCAAAAGGGTTTGGATCCATTGGTGAAGAGCGATGAGTTTTTCACCAGTGGGAAAGGTTCAATTTCAATGAGGGCCTTATTTGGAGCCATGTGGGAACCTTGAGGTAGTGGTTGAACATGTGGTTCTACCCATAGATGTTGTATTAAATGCTATCGTGACTCGTGGACACATAAGTGGATCAAATCCCAACCCCATGTCCTCCTAACATTTTAGAAGCTCGAACGGGTGTATCTCATTGGCGTCGCTTGATATGAAGTCACTTGTTGTAAAGGAGGTCACGAGATCAAATCCCACCCGAGTTTACCTATGTCCCATGTCTTGCGGGCGGGTGTGGGGAACCTAGGGGTATAGTGGTAGCATGAATGGGTCCCTAGACCCCATGTCACATGAGTACCATCCCATCCGCAATTGCCGTTTTCGCTAGTAGAAAAAAGGAATGAAATTATGAGTACTACCAGAATCAATAAACATTGTTACCTTTTTTATTTTTTATATATCCTTTGATATTGAGAGTTTGGGGATTGATAATTCCCTCCAATGCATCAAAGGTAAGGTGGGATTAATCTCTTTTGGATTAATCTCTTCTATTTCTTCAACTTGAGATGGTTTCTGTTCTTTTACTTCTTCCTCTTCATAATGTCTCGTACTATACTTATTGTCACAATTAAAACATAGACTTTTTTCTTTTCTTTCATTCAAATGTTGGGGTGTCGACCTTTGAGTTGGGTTAGAAGAAGGGACATTATTCTCTTTATATGTGTGAGAAGTGGTCCTTTTAGTATCCATTGCCATTTTTTTACTTTCATCCTTCCTTGCCACCATGAAATCCTTATCTAAGGATGTTGGTTCAAAGAGGTGAACCTCATGTTGGATGTTATCCTTCAAGGTTTCAATAAAGAGATTCAACAATTTATCATCTAGTATGCCATCCACTCCGAGACTCGACTTTTGAAATTGTTGAAGGTGCTCTCTTACTAGACCTTTTTGCCTTAGATTTATCAATTGTGTAAATAAATAATTACTCTTAATATCATCATGGTATGATATCAACTGTTATGTAAAATTGGATCAAGATATAATGGAGTTATTTTTTCATTCACAAAGCCATTGTTACCACACAATTTGACCATTTTCTAAATATAAACATGCAATAGGTACCTTTTGGAGATTTGGCACTTGGTGTATATCAAAGAATTGCTTGATCTGAAATATCAATGTTATGAGGTCCTTTCCATCAAAATTCCTCATGTCAATATTGGGGATTTGGATACCCGTGTTGATTCCTGGAAAATCCCAAGTACCGATAGTAGGGATTCTCCCCAATAACCATTCCCAATTAGATCGTTTATCGTTTGGTGTGGGGAATCCTTCCAATTAGCGGCCTGACTACCATAGAATTAAATGAAGGTTTAAATCTATTTTATTGGTTGCAGCCCGGTCCACCATTTATGTGTGTTTGTTATGTTTTTTATAAATGATATGCATGTGCCTATATTAAATGAAAATTAATAGGGAACACAGATCTCACAATGTGATGCATATGTTCTTACCTTTTGTCTTATCCCATTTGTTCCTTAATCACCGAAAGCAAAGAAAAACTAATCTAATCTACTCTATATAACCTATCCCCATGGATAAATATTACTAATTATATGAGTAATGTACTGCACTTTCTGCGCAAAGAATTTTATAGGTAGCTGATAAATTTAGAATACATAAATACGACAAAAAATATAACATAGAGATAGCTCATTTTTGTTAAAGCATTCACTACTCATTTACTGCATAAGATTCATAACATGGAAATTAAATCATTCACAACATAGAAATATTTGAACATTTAGAACAATATCACAGATTTTCATAGTAAGCCAAAATAGAAATAGTTCTTATATTCAGCAATCTACACAACATGCATTTGAAACTCGGGCAGCCCCTTCTTGAGCAAAACTTCAGTCCTCTTTATTATAACAAGAAATAGTTCTTATTACAAAAAAGATTTCTCATATGAGATCTAGAAAAGTATATTCTTATTACACTGTAGTTATATTTATACATTGCAAAAATGACTCTTGCTCTCCTTACCCTTTGGGCTTCCTCAACTTTCAGTTACAAAAGTGTTTGTCCTCTAGGATGTTCACTGATAACATAAGATAAATACAAAATATTACAATTATATTTCCAAGGGTAGATGGGGAAAAACAAGTCAAGTGGGCCCAGTCAACTCATTGATGAACTATTTCCATGCCATAGCATCTGAAGCAATGAATCCAAAATCTGTTGGTTCTAAGAATCTAAATGTGACCTCATGTTTAGACAGTCGAGTCTTTGTATCAGCCACCCTTGGTGGGGTTACTCGGAGCTGATCTTCCAAAAGGAAATTACTCACTGCAACTCAAGACACCATACTCTTAATCACCTTTTCATTTAAGCCTTTAATCAACTGTATGCTAAGTTCATTTTCCTGTAGTCGGTCATGCAGTTGCTTCAAGTGTTCTTCATGCACTGGAAAATCCTGCAACCTCTTTGTTGATTATGTATGCCATTTGTTGTGAGTTATGAGCACCTTCTTATAGAACTCCCCGAATTTGTATGATGTCTTCTCGACTGCATCTATCAGTCTCTCAGCAGCTCTGTTACTGAAATTCATGAGATCATACTCGAGTTGCAACCTTTCTGGACTCTTCATAGGTGCATTTTCAGGGGGTTCCTTATTTTCCTCCAACCAGATCATCTATTCTTGTGTGTTCTCTGCAAGGTCATGGGTGTTTTCTTTGAATTTAGTAGCTATGACTAATATCTCCTGCATTCTAGCTTCTACTTGCTTAATTTTGAAGACCTCTTCTACAAGCTTAACCTGCACTTGATATATTTTACCTCTAAGTAGGAGAGCATGCTCTCTCAGAAGTGTTATTTCCATCTTTCATTCATTGGATACCTTCAATAATACTTCCAATGAACTATTTTGGGCTTCTAGTTCTGTAATTCGGACTTTATACTGCTCCGTCTATTGATCAACTGTGGATTAGTTTATTCCATAGTATCTATCATAGTTTATATTTTTTCATGTATCTACCATAGTTTATTCCCCAATATCAATTGACATGATAGGATATTGCCTACCAACTGACCCCCCCCTATGCTATGACTATCACAATGGAGATCAGTCACATCTACCTCTGCATCAAATAATCCTACCAACATCTTGCGAATTCATACTACTTCACTACAAGATGAACATTTTGCAATGTATTCAACTTCTGTCGTGCTAAGTGCAATACTAGGTTTCTTTCTACTGAACCATGAAATTATTCTTGATGTCAAACTAAAAAAACATCCTAAAGTGCTATTTTTGTCTTTGACACTTCTTACCTAATCTGAATCTATAAATCCATGTAATTTGATCTCACCATCTTATTCATATCTAAGACCATAGTCCAATGTCTCCTTGAGGTACCTCATTACATGTTTTTCTCCCATTGGGTGCTATGTCTAGGTTTCACCATATAATGAATTATAGTGTTTACAACAAAACATATATATGGATTGGTATTGGTTAAGTACATTTATGAACCGATAATATCTATGTATAAGGTAACATCCACTATCTCGTAAGACTCATCATTCAAGAGATTAAAATTTGTTGTCATCGGAGTAGTCATATCCTTACATTCCATCATCCCAAATTTATTTAGGATCTCTACTCCATATTTTCCTTGGTTTAGGAAAATCTCATCTAGATACTACCATACTTCAAGACCTAAAAAATAGTGCATCATTCCAAGGTCTTTCATCTCAAATTATTCAACGAGCTTCTTCTTGCATTTGTTGATGGGATTATATTCACCTATCAAGAATAGATCATCCACATATAGTAGTAATATCATAATCCCATCATCCTCAACTTGATAGTAGAGGTTGGAATCTTCTTTACTTTTGGTAAAGCCAAAACTCATCAGGAATCCATCAATTCTTCCACACCATGCTCTGGGTGCTTGCTTCAACCCATACAATTCTTTCTTAAGTCTGCACACATGAGTTTTCTCATCATCTATCTAAAAAAATTACGATTGTTCAATGTATACTTCTTCTTCTTCTATCACCCCATTTAGGAAGGTTGTCATTACATCGTTCTAATGTAACTTCCACTTCATCTTGGATGCCAAGGAAAGGATGGTTCTAATTGAGGTGTACCTTGCTAATGGTGAAAATGTCTCCTCATAGTCAATTCCTTCCTTTTGAGAGAATCCGCGAGCTACGGATCTTGCCTTGTACTTCTCTATATTGACGTCTGTTGAATGCTTTGTTTTGTAGATCCATCTCAAGGATAGTATTGATTTGTTCTTTAGTCATGGTACTATTTCCCATACATCATTCTTTATAATGGATTGGTATTCCTCAACCATGGAATCTACCCATTCCTTATGTTTTGTTTCTTCTTCAAAGCATGTAGTTTCTTTGTCAACGAGATTGCACATCAAAGCCACATAAATGGGGTATGGCTTTGGCTTCTTACTTTATCTGATGGTTCCTTTTAGGACACCATATCTTTCCTCTTCTTCAATTACTTCTCGTGCCCAAGCATGGATTCTAGATCATATCACTAGGAAACTCCTAAGGTCTCTAAGGTTTTGTCATGTCATGATTCTCAGGTATTTGTTATTCCTCCTCATTTTTTGGCTGATTTGGAAACTTCTTCAACTCTAGGAGCTTCATGCTTCTCTTCAACTTCGTTATCTTTCATGCATGCCCCTTTAATTTGTAGATTCCTCACTCTTCAAATCCAATCACCATTGCATCATCTATAGTTTTTCCTTTTGTCCATATGAGTAATTCACCATCTATGAAAGCAAATCTGAAACCTTTATTATCTAAGGTTGAGATATAAATGATATTCTTCTTTAGTCTTGGGACATATAGAACATCCTTCATCTCCATGGAATTTTCAGATTCCAAATTATAAGAGGATTCTCCCATCCCTTTGACGGGATATTAATAATCATCTCCAAGCATTACTTTATGTGGGGAATCCTCTTGTACAAGACAAGAGAGTGAATCCTTGTAACATGTCATGTTCTTTGAGGCACCACTATCTACTAGCCAAGTATCACTACCAGGCAAAACTAAACCTGTGAGTGCTGAAATCAAAACATATTCTTCATAAGAATCTCCATATTCTTTAGTTCTTTCCTCATATTCTTGATCATTATCTTCAGCTACATGGTCCTGAAATATTTTGTTCTTCTTCTTGAGTCGTTCTTCCCTCAAGGGATAGTTTATGGAAATGTGTCCCATATTGTGGCAAGTGAAGCATTCATAACTTGAGAAGTCCTTCTTGACCTTCTTATTCTTTTTAAAACCTTGAATTTTTCTAGGAGGATGATCATAAATATTCCTCTTGTTCTTTCCTTTGGTATGGACTACCAAATCTTGATATTCATTTTCATTTAGCTTATTTTCTATGGCTGATATTCTTTCTTCTTCTTGAACACATTCTTCCCATAAATTTCAAAACATGCTCAACTTTCTTCTATAGCATATTCCTTGAATAAAAGATTCCTAATCTCTTGGGAGACCATTCAAGGTGGTCATTACAAATTTTGCTTCTTCTATCATGTCAATGATAGCTTCTAGTTTCTCCTTGATTTGGGATACTCTTGCGAAGTATAATTGCATGGTATCTAATTTCTGAACCTTCACACTTTTGAGTTTATATCTCAAATTCATCTTCCTATTGATATTTCTTCTTTCAAATAGGTTGGATAGGGAATCAAACATTTCCTTTAGTGTTCTCCTTGAATATACTTGAGGTATCAAGTTATCTTTGATAGAGTCAGCTATGATCCTATTAGACTTTATCATATCCTTCTTGTTCTTGGACTTTGCTTCATCTCCTTCTGGTTCTGCAACTTCCTCTTTTATGAAGCCTTCTAGATCATTCTCTTCTAGGATGAGCATGATATGATACTTCTATCCTCAGAAGTTATCAACATCCTTAATATTTTCATCCATCTTGGTATTGTTTGCAATGTTTAATAGAATGAGAACCTCAAATGGAATAGAAGAAACAATACTTACTTGGTGAAAGCTACTTCTAGATGACCTTCTTCGAGATGACCTAGGGTTTGATGGAAAAACCCTAATGTTTTAGTTGAGATCACTTGTAGGGCTGAGTAGTGGAAAAGATGTGCCTCCCCAAGGTGAGCTATACTATATCTTTCTTTTTTTGAGATTGATGATGGAGCCTCAAGAAAACTGAAGCCCTAGTTCTTCCTGAGAGTAGTGTCGAACCCAAAAATGAAACTTCTTAGAATTCAATTATGTTTTCACAAAAATATGCACCCTCATAGGGTGAGCCACATGAACCCTATTTTCTCGTTGATCTATCGAGGGAATTTTTCAGAGTAACAAACCTAGTTGTACAATGTCTACTTTCAGGGTAGATTTGATACCATGTTGAGTTTTCTTCATTGCTTATATGATATTCTAAAACAATTTACAATAGTAGGACCACTGAAAGAAAAACAAGCACAACAACACAAAGAACGCAAATATTTTCCTTGGGGAAACCATAAGGGAGAACACCCCGCAAAAATTCCTCAGTATAGAACTCAACCAAGATAGTGTAAAACCCCAAGATAACTTCTCCTCTCTCTTTTTTGAACTCTTCTTCTTCTCCCTCTAGTGAACTTGCTTGAGTGAAGTGAGTACAAATGAAGGAGGCACCTCCTTATTTATATTTGACTCTTGAATTGACCTAAAACCTAACTGGGCTGAGTTGTCTAACTCATAGGGTTGACTTGTCTAGTAAGACACGGAAATAATATTTATTATAATGACTCATGGGTCCTATTGACCCAACTTACATCGAGAGGTTTACATTGATTCCTTCAATGAATCTTACATGACCAATTACATCAGTGACATATACCGAAGGAGGAATACATATAGTACAAATATAATATCTTCCGAAGTTACAATATTTTAACAATTCCTCATGTGTGGAGTTGAATTCTTTGATTTATCAAAGTGATGATGTTGTAAAGTCTTGTAGTACACAGCTCAAGACTTGTGTGTATATCAAGTCATGATTCTCATATGGTACCTATGAGGTGGACATCCATTTATAAAGGTGGACTTGTGAGTATATTAAGTCATGATTCTCATGTGGGACCCCAATTATAGTAGGTACCTTGGAGTGGGCCTCCAATTATAGAGGTGAAATGATTTGCATGTTGAAACATAAATGTTATGTGATATATTAATAACCATTGTCATTCGATATGGATAAAGGTATTAAGTATCCGCTAGAGACTAACTACCACTAGAGTGAATTACTTTAGCATATGACTATATGGTTTGAGAGTAGTATAGTATGATCATAGAATGCGACAATTGACCAAGTATAATATGATATGACATATAAATAAAGTTAACACACCATGTAGAAAGATAAAAGATAAAGAGATAAGTAATAAAGATATAATGAGGAAAATATATTTCAAATTACCCATGGAGATGACTAAGTGAACTCAAATTATTAAGATTCAGTTAAAACCTAAACATTTGCTTAAGTTAATTAAAGAAATGACACTGATAACTCTAGTGTAAACCAATCATAATGATTAAGTTAATAATAGTTAAATAATTGTTAATAATGAAGTACTATTTAACTAAAGTATTTATACTTTAGTTAAACTAAAATACAACACTTAACATTACAGGAAATTTCAACTCAAAATGGGCCTTTTAATTTTAACTCAAATTCCATGTCACCATGTGTTAGCCAATGAAATTTATTTAAATTTGAAATACCGTATAGGTCTTAAACATTTTTTTAATATAAATTTGGGGATAGGTATAGTAAAAAAACTACTTTTTTTGTTTGTATTTTCAACATATCTCCTCATGTTTTTACTCAAATTTTGATCGGGAGAGATTGTTAAATGTGGAATTAAATTACACATCCAACGAGTACCCACTCAGAATACTTTTGACAGACCCTCCTACCCCAAAAACAAGAAATACCTAAAAAAACGTGATGATGATGTTATCATCATGTTTTTTTTTCCAGGGATTTCTTGTTTTTGGGGTAGCGGAGTCCGTCAAAAGTATGCCGAGTGGGTACTAGTTGGATGTGTAATTTAATTCCTCATCCAATGAGCTCTCTTGATCGAAATTTGAGTAACAACACGGGGAGATATGTCGAAAATACAAACAAAAAAGTAGTTTTTTCCTTTTCTTCCTCCAAAATTAATAAATAATATTTTATTATTTTAACTATTATTTTATTAATTTTTTTGGATGCCCGTTTTGAGTTAAAATTTCCTCTAATGTTTAATCAAATGACGAAACTCGAGTTAATAAAGTGTTTGCATGACGATACCCGAGTTAAAGCACCATGCCACTTTAGTTAGCATCTTAAGTAAGTGATCATACATTCGGATAGATGATGAGTTCACTCCGAAGTGAGTTAATTCTGAGTTAATGTCAAAGATGAAATGAAAGGTGAATTAGTTATGCATGGTGAGTAATCCACTGTACCAAATTAATAATCCATGAAAGCAATTTGCAATTTCTAGTGTATGTTTGCACTATTCTCATGTAGTCATTCACTATAGTTTGCATGGCTGAGTTTTTGGCTTGTTATTAATGTGATGGGCACATGCCAAGTTTAGTAAGTTGATATTTATTCTCTATTGCTATGTGTTCTCTGTTATCTAGCACAAGGGGTGCTGAAAGCAATTGTGTAAAAGTCATTCTCTTCTATATATCATAATTATACTCTAAAGAATTGTTGGGTTTTTTCACCCTCATTATTTTGAAGGTTTTCCAAGGGTACATCATGTATTCTAGATGAATGATTCGTGTGATTAAATGTTCTATTGATTCCATTATTCAGTAATCCCACAATTTAAGTTTTAAAGTTCAAAAATCTTCATATTTAGTAAAATATCAATGGATCCAAACACTAGTGAACTACTCAACTGAAATTTTCCACATGATTCCTTCCTCACCATTCTTGACAAGAAAGTCTCAATTGGAAACTCAATGGACTTCCAACAAATTTGTTGTGAAGCTTTACGTTCCAAGATACAAAGGGTTAAAACCCAATGTTATAGGAAAAGTCACAGGGAATTCCTTACTTCGCTATGCACATAAGGATGGCCTTGGATCTACCCCGACCAAGATTTTAAATTCTTGTTGACTCCATTTTCATTCCAACCTATTCCATATTTCTTTGGGTGTGATCGTCCAAAGAAGTGATTAAAAAATCTACAAATGGATAACCAAGCCAATATGACTTTGGTTGCTATGTTTTAGACTTACATTAATGTCCATGTTGTTACGCTGGTTTGTTATCCTTGTTGTGGGGTCCCTTCTATAAGTGCTTAGAAATAATACTCCATAATTTTCTTTGGCCCAACACTGTTGGCCCATATATTGCAAAGAGTATTTGGGAAGGAATAGTCTCAACTCAAATATGAATCAGGAAAACCTCATAAACATATAATTTTATAATATTTGAAGCATGTATCACAAATATAGGTGCAATCAAGTACTATGTGCAAGAACATTTTGCACTGTAAAAAAAAATTGGGCGAGATACAAATATAAGTGATTCAATGGAAATAAAGCAAAGTATTAGAGGCCATCTTTTCTAGAAATTATAGTCCAAAACATGATGATGAAAATAATAGAAATACCGAGGTGCTTTCATGGACCAATTCCTAACCATAGTTCATAGATTTTGAAGTTTCACTAACAATGGAAAATTGAACTTGTTGCCCCCATGCAAGCATGGGAAAGAAAACTAGATTTTGTTCCTAGAAAGATTATTTTGAATATAAATTGAATATGTTCCTCGAGGCTTAACCACTTAGTAATTCCTCTTCAACCAAAATTTCCAAAACTACCACTCATGTTGTAAAATCGTTTATACACCTTGTAATCTATATAATATTTTCTATCAAGATTTAATCCACAAAAACAACTTATAAATTTTACATTATCATACAAATCCTTGATGCAAAAGTTTGGAATCAAATGCAAAGTATGTTTATGTATAATAACCATAACAAATGTGCCAATATGGATAGAAAATACACATTAGAGGAATTTTGGGGTCTAAAATGGGCCTCCTAAGGAAAATAATAAAATAATAGTTAAAATAATAAAATAATAGTTAAAATAATAAAATAATATTGATTATTTTTGGAGGAAGAAAGAAAAAAACTACTTTTTGTGTTCGTATTTTCGACATATCTCTCTGTGTTTTTACTCAAATTTTGATCGAGAGAGCTCGTTGGATGCGGAATTTAATTCTGCATCCAACGAGTACCCACACTGCATACTTTTGACGGACCCCGCTACCCCAAAAAAAAGAAATACCTGAAAAAAACGTGATGATGACATCATCATCACAATGAGATATGTCGAAAATACGAACAAAAAAAGTAGTTTTTTTTAATGACAAATATGTCAATTCAACCATTATGGTTGACTTATTTTATTGAAATTCTATTGGTTCTTGAATTCCAACTCACAAAAACTTATTTTGGCACGTTTTTTTATAAGGCCCATTTTAGACCCCAAGTTTCCTCTAATGACTATCTTTTGGTGTAACAACAATACCATCATGCAAATATTCTATTTTTTAGCAAACATGCATCTTAATCATGTCAAAGGTTTCAACATAAGGATAACTAGGGAGAAGAAGTATTCAACTTGGCACCATGATTAGATGGATGTAACATGACTCGGATTTATAGAAGTTTTGTAGGCTTGCTATTTTTATTAATAACTAGCACAAGAAACAATAGAAGAAAATACATATAGGGTTACTAAAAAGGGTAAATTTAAGGCTCATAATTCCTCCCCTATAATTTCAGTGGCTTGTGTTATCCCAACCTCAATTCATGTTTAAGTAAGGTTTCCACATATTCCATTAATCCACTAGAATGACCTAACCCTTCAAGCCAAAAGGAATATCCATCGGAAGTATACATATAAGGGTGAACCAATGGAAAACAAATACACAAGCTAAGCTAAGTATTTAGAGTCATGACATAACCAAACTTCCTATGTATAAACATGGCGATAAGTTGAGTATGTGATGGTATGGATGACATAAATGATAGGTTTGTAAAAAAAGACTACAAAGAAATTGTTGTAATTGAAAAAATGTACCATATAGTTTAGGTATATAGACATGGGTGATAAATGCATATATAGAAACATCTATTATGTATGTATATAATATTTGAGACATTATTAACTTAGTTTTTGAAAACAACATCCTAATAGATGTAATGGCACCTATAACCACAAACATAGGCATTAACTTCGATGGGCAAAAGGACATATTTAAAAGAAAAAGAAAAAATCATATCATAAGGTTTTAGCATGCTCTACTCTATACACAAGTCTATGCATTTTGAAAATTAGAGTACATTTAACAAATAAAGCGCCAAAGTTTTATAACTTTGACATCAAAAAGTTCCAACCCAAGACACATTAATTGGCTTTTTTAATATGTATAGTAGGATATTTAGCAAGATATTTAGCTACCTCATTCTATTAGGTGCAAACCCCTTCCGAGTGAGTTAGTTGGGAGGAGACACCCAAAAATCCAACCATGTTAAGGGTTGGTGTGGCCTATGCCACGAACTAATGGTGGAAATACACTAGCCCCATTACAAACATTTCATAACAAAAAAAATTTAATCATACTAAATTTTATAGTAAAAAAAGTAAATTAACATAGTAGATTTCATAGTAAAATATACACACAAACTAAATTCAATGTCTATAAGATTCATGACTATAACTTTAAAACATTGAATTGTTGGAGCATATGAAAGTAATATTATTGTCAAAGAAAGATCAAGAGTCACCCAAATGTTTAAGAAACCTATTGGAGCCTAAAACCCAAGAATGTTTAAGAAACCTCTTTGAATCTAAAACCCAAAGGTTTTATTCTATATATATATTATACATTCCACATTTCATAATAAAAAGTAGAAGATTTCAAGGTTCAATCTTTTGTCCCTTAATTGTATATTTTTCCTCTTTGATATTTAATAGCAATATCAAACTTTTATTTTTAATTATGGGAACAACTCAAAAGTATATTCAAGAGAGTTTACAAACCAAATATACCAATAATTTGTGACATAGCAAAAGCCTAGACGTTCCTAAGCTCACCAGTAAGACTCTATCCTGGAATAGCATACCATTCAAGCCTTGTCACAAAGTACACATGAATGAGCAACCCTACCCCGCAGTTTTGAACCTATGCTGTCAAAACTACTTTGAACACCATGGAATTTAAGTATGCCCCTCAGTCATGTGTTCTCCTAATTTTGGCCCTCTATTCTTGTCATCGGTTACCTGCTGAGAAGTGTCTTCCTGCAGATACCTCTTAGTAGACGTTTCAATCTTTTTTTTTCTCCAGCAGTTTGGCATATTCAATACTCTATCAGTCCCGTAATCTACCCTCTGCCATTCCGCTCTTTGCCAGTCCTCTGCGTAGGCGAAATAACTTTAACGTTTAACCCCCGTGGACCAAAACCTCTCCTTTACGGGTCTTTACTGTATACTCTCTCCATTCTATTGTATTCTACTGCATATTGTAGCGTTTTCCATCCACCTGGTGAACCTGTCTCAAGCATTTTAATTCCTTCCATTCTACCTGCTTGAATTTTGCAGACTATCCTTAGGTCTGAATATCTGCGTAGTTTGTGCCATTTCAACCTGGCGATAACTCTCCTCAGTCGTATTAGTGTTTGATTCTGCCACAAGTGTAAACCCTAAATTTTGGGGATGCACTCTGCATTCCTCATGACTCGTCTTTCTTTTGGTGTTGCGTTGAATTTGAAGCGTGAAGCCTAGCTCAACCCTGTTGGTATCTCTCTCCATCTCACCTGGTCCTCTTTGCGTTCACACGAAGCGCAGGCTGCCTGCGATTGAAATTGTAGACTCCACGTGAGGCGAATGTGAGATTCAAGATCTATAGAGGATTATTGTGGTTGGTCTCATATTTATTGTTGTTGCGACTTAAGGTTCCCGAACTAAAGACTGGTGTCTTTCACCTCTTGGTGGCGCACCTCTTCTGCACCTCCTCTCCTTCAACCTCTATGCATTCACTCAAGTTAAGATTGGTGACTTCCTCTCTACCGTTGAAGATAGTGTGATGGTGCACACTCTGTTGAAGTCTCTTGGGTTGCGTGAAGGTGTGAAGACTTCCTTGAACTACGAACCCTAATTGTTCATTGTGTAAGTGTGAGGTGCAACCTCTCTCTTAGGGAGTGAAGGACCTGTGACCTCCCACTAAGAAACTGTGTAGACTAGGGAGCTAAGGAGCTACAGCATGAACCCTATCACCACCAGTTTGTTGCTGGTGCAAGTGACGACCATGAAACCTAAGTTGAAGTGTTCTTTCATAAATATTAATTTTTTGTGCACATTTGAAGATCGTGGAGCTAGAGCGTCGGTGTATCTACTGCTTCGACTGGTGAATAATGTAGTGTGCCCCTTTGTTTGGCCAGTAATCTTTTGGACGTACCGAAGAGACCATCGTTGAATGATATTGTGGTGTAATTCCCATTATCTATCTGCGTGAAGGTGTGTATCAATCCTCAAATATATGGAGCTGCTATATAATGTTGTCTGAAGACTGCTATTTGGATGGTGTTTGAAGACTGATTTCCGGTGAATGCCATGAGAATGGCATTTGCTGGCACTTTATTTTATTTTCGTGGAAGTAGAGAACGCCTTGAGTGTGGAAGTTGTTATGTTCCCGTCTGTATTCAACACGTTGTTTTTTACCCGCACAGACTGTCATGAGAAGAGATTGTTTGTATTCTTTGTGATCAGCTGGGTGTGGCATAAATCACAGTTTTGAAAGCGGAGCTGTTGCGTTAAATGCATCGATGAAAGAGTTGAAGACATTTGTGAAGAATATCGTGGAGGTAAAGCGATTCTATTAGTGGGGAATACCGAGGCTAACCCTAATTTCAAGAAACTTGTGGAAAAAAAAATCTATTTGGGTGTGTCTGTAGAATTTATGGTGGTCTAAGGAATGCCCCATGTGCATTAGGTCAATTTGTTAGATGGATTAGGTCGATTTGTTAGATATATACTTAGTAATAGTGGATGTGTTAAGAAATGTAATTTTATTTGTCAAATGTAATATTAATTAGTCACTTAGTTTAGTAATTGATTTGGTTACCTTTTATTTATTTTCTGGGGCATAGGATTGGCTCATGGTATTATTGTTATGTAATTCTATAAATATTTGAGTATTATAATGAGAAGACAATCAATATGCACTTTGTGTGTTCCATCATCTTTTGCTTTTTGTCTTTAATTTTTAACCACCATAGATCCATCTAAAAGGGGATCTACCAAGCACTATCCATGTGAAAGGGGATCTACCAAGCACTGAGAGGGATCAAATCTCTCAGTGTGCAAGCCCCTTTTAAAGTGGAAATGTGTAATCTAATTTATGTTGTTTTATATATATGCAATTTTAAATAATTTTAATTTAAGTTAAGGGACAAGTTATTTTTAATATTTTTTTTATTATTTAAAAAAAAAAAAGTGTCAAGTCTAGGATGAGCACTGAAGGAGTTACACATCTCTGCCATACTGGGCTACACATCTCTGCCATACTCGGCTGTAGAATGCACCTCTTTCGTGCAACATATTTTAATAATATTTTTTTAGTTTTTATAAAAGACAAGTGTTAACTCTAGGATGAGCGCGAGAGTTGCACATCTCTCCCCTACTGGAGTGTAGAATGCACCTCTTTGGTGCAATAAGATGGCTTATCAAATCTAGTGGCTAAATAGATCTTGAAAACCTTGCTTGTTGAGGATGATAAAATATCTTATATTTGAGGCCTATGAAATTTTTACCAAGCTTTATATTAGATACATGTAGTATGGTGTGGCCTATTTGAATCTCAAAAATATGGTAATCTTGCTAACTTGACATGAACAAATTTTATTAAGTTAACATTTTGAGTTTTGAATGGTAGCTTGCAATTTTATTTAAAGAATCCCTCACATTGAATGAGAATGTTCAAAGCTTCCCTTGGATATTGGAAAAACCATTTGAAAAAATGTTCAAAGCTCCTATTGCATATTGGAAAAACCATTTGAAAAGTGCTTCATTAATAATTCTAGATACCAATTAAGTCTAATTCTAAATACCAATTAAGTCGAGCTACATGAGTAGAATATAGTTGAACCTTTTGACATTGTGGAAGAACTTAGAAGCCAATTCATGGTGTTCACCATTTAAAAAAAGAAAAGAAAAAAAAAATCATTCTTTTATTGTAGAGATTGCTTCTCAATATGGGAAGACATTGTTGGACAGCATCATCAAAGTTGCATTATGGGAAGACATTGTTGGACAGCATCATCAAAGAAAGAGGAGCATTCAGAGATGCTTGCGATGGGTATGTCTTCCTAGCGAAAGAAGAGCATGACATGTTTTAACATATCTCCATCATCTTAAGCAGAATTTTCCAAAAACATGCAGGCTAGAATCTTATTTTCACTTACTAGAAAAAGATGATAGAGGATACTATATGCAGATAGTTAGACCTTGATTTCAGCTAGTAATTTAGTGAACTAAAGATATTCTTGATCAAGCTTTTTTAGTTAAGAGAAGTTTTCATACTACGTGATAGTTAGGCCTTGATTTCAACAAGTAATTTAGTCAATTTAAAGATATTCATGGTCAAGCTTTTACAGCTAGGAGGTTTACAAATAATCATGTGCAAAAGAAAGATGTTTTTGCCCAATGTCGCTTGTCGCTTGGTTTTGAATTATATCTCGAGGTAGTACAGAACACACACCTTACTCATCTACGTGAGCAAAGATGCATATTCTGAAAAGAAATCCTGATTATAAATAAACATAGGAGTAGCATCCAACTTAACATAAAGATTCTAACATGAAGCCACATAAAAGCAACCAATTATGAACAGGACCGAAATTCCAATTATAACCAAATCCGCTGAGCAAACATAAAGGATAGTCTCTATAGCCTCAATGGTCCAATGGAGCAAAAATACATGTTCACAGACAATAAATTAGGTACCAATCCTTCCAAAGGAAAACTATAGCTAGAATTCATGACACTTCCAGTGCTCCCTTGTCCTGCGACAAGGCCAATGAAAAAACAATGTATGTCAAATATACTAGATATGTTAAAAATCCTGCATAACATATAAAAACAGATTAGAGATTCACCTGTCAATCTGGATGCAATTGTGCTACCAGCCTTCCTTTACCATTCTTGTTTCCTCTATGATGTACTTTCCTTCTTTGTATTTCTCTCGTTCCTCGTATGCCTTTTCCTAAGAGTGAACATTATTAACGGCAAACCTATGAGTTAAATTAATCCAATGCACCAAATCTCGCTTTCCATAGAGCTTCTGCTAAGCAGATCTGACTCTATTTACGGTAAAATTAAACAATACGACCTGTACACCTATACAACTACATCAATTACAATCGAGAAATGCATGAAGAATGGAAACTCACATATCTCCAGCCCAGAATTTGATGGCAACATTTGCAGTAAATGTCATTGACAGTATGCAATCCAGTCAAGAGAACTCGATCTTCCTTGGGCCCGTGGCAAACATTAACCCTGCAATGCAGTCCCATACTCAATTCAACCAACCGACAGTATATAATCTCCTTGCAATGTCCATTAAGATTCCATCTGAGTCAGGCAGCACCATATTCAACTCACCCCATTGAAGACAATACAGCAGACTACGTAAGAAGTTTCATTCAAGGACTTACCAGGGCAAGAAATATTTGTCGCTCGCTTTGCAATCAGACATTTTTTATACTCGTGTTTCAATAGATTCCTAGACAAGCAGGAAGACACAGATCTATATTTTATATAATAAATGGCAACACCACTTTTGTCTAGTGATTAAAAGGTGGCAATTGTCAACATCTGGTCACTAGTTTTGACTTTTTAACTTTTAAGTTTTTAACTAAACTGAATAGGCCCAAATGACCTAGATGCATATGCTTCGAAACTACATCCTTGGATTGGAGCAGGGAGCCCAAACATACATGGCTTCTTATTTTGCTCATAGCAACAATAATGCCAATTTCTCTTGTGGTCTGTAAATTTTACACTGTAGTACATGGACCTGCTGACCACAGGTTTCATAAAATTGAAATTCATTATTTCCAAAATAAACTAATAAACCCCCTGATAATATGAACAGGTTGTGTCCAATTATAGGATACCGGCACTCAAATGGCATGATGAATTGTTTAATAGCAAGCCCATTCTTGCTGTCCTTTTAGTCAATCCATCCTTGTATCAGTTTGTTTGTTCACCTGGAGTTCACTAGACACCATTTCTTTTTTATAATTTTAGACGTGAAAGAACTGTTTAGAATTCTACTTTTCTCTCACTCTTGAATCTTGATCATAAAATCTCTTCTAGTTTGCATTTCAACATATTTTGATTTTTCCATTGCACTCAATTGGCTTACAGCCACTTTCTTGTTCCAGTTCATAATCAGCACTTTATGAAGCTGTTTAGGGACTTTTTTTCCCATTTTTTCTATTCTGTTTATACACTAGAGCTGATTAGGACCGATTCCTACAAGATAATAAATTAAAATGGATTCTGCAAATTCCTGACTGCTTTGCACTTGATTGTTGCAAAGAATTCACCAGAGTACATGTTAGATTAGTATGGCTGAGGTATGGAACCACTAGACAAAGTAAAATATTAAAGCAATTGAAACGATGGATCAGCACAGACAGACAAGCAACAATACATAGTAGAAAGAAATCCAAAGAAGTTCATTTTTATGAGAAGACAATGGCCTTGTGGTTAGCATTAGTTGGGAGTTATACAGAGACAGCTTTTGAAAGGTAAGGATTGAAACAATAGGCCAAATTATTCATGTACCATACTAGTGGTGCAAATGCAATTTGACTCTCAATTCATGAGGATTTAGTGATAGAACCCCTTGAATTCTGGCATTAGTTGCCCATTTGAATCACACAGAAAATACGGGGAAATAAAAAAGTAATTTGCATCACAGAAAAAAATGATGACACCCTGACAAACCCATCTTTGCACAGTTTTCCCCCTTGCCACTCCCATATTTCGGCAGCTTAAAAAAGATGTCAAGCACCTTAAGGTGAATTAGGTTTTTGAATTGAAATATTCAATGAAATATTGATTTTCAATTTCAGCTGGTGAAACTGAGGGTTGTTGGTCCTCAGAGTTCAAATTCGAATGGTCCTGATAAACCCTTTTAATGAAGCATCGATTTTGAAATCTCAAACCTTCTAGGGTAAGGCCTTGTGCCGGTCTTATTTGGTCCTGCAATAGCCTTACTTGGTCCTAAAAGGGGCTTAAGAGGTCTATACCGGCAAGATCCGTGACTAAGTGTAATTACACACCCCAAACCTTTGATTCCTAGTTTTCGGTACCCATCATCTCTGTAAGAAAAATCAAAGTGTATCATACCACATACAGTTTGGAAATTATGCACTCAACACATCATCGCCCTTGCAATTAATGGCATTGTCTTCAGACAAGCCTACAAGCATTGTTGTATTTATGCACAAAGGATATCCTATAACTCCAACCCTAGTTGAGTTGGGAACCGTGTTTCTGTTGGTTTAGAATCTCTTGCATCCACCATTAATAGAAATATCTGGATTCCATTAAAAGCAATTTAACATGATATTCTATAGGAATCCATCCTAAAACAACAAGACAGGCACCCCAATACCTAAGCCTGCTGAACCAGTAGGTCTAGTTTGATTAAAAACTGATCAAAATGAAGATTGAATCAAATAGCCTTGAATAAGACCGGTGACATTCCCAACATTCTTTTTTTCGCAGAAAATGGAGATTAAAATCCGATGTAAGCTACGGAGTTCTGTTTCAGGTGACAACCCACCCATAGATAAGAAAGTATTCGTCCATGGGCAAAAAGGGCTAGCTAGCATTCATGATCCCAGATGGTTCTAAATAGAGATTGAATAAAGGAATATTGGATACTCACATTATTCAAATCCTGTAACAATCATCACCCAAATAAAATAAAAGATAATTACAGAACAATGGAGAAAAAATAAAATTCTACTCACACATTATTGAATAGATATGCCCGACCAAAACGCCCATGGAAATCCTTGGAGAAAATCTGATCATAAGAAGCAGAATGGACCTTGCAATTGCTGCACTTGAAAATCCTGGGCCCTGAAAGATATTCCTGAAAAATCAGCCCCATCGCTCCCACCACTTCAAAGCGTGGTATTTTGCTTTCTGAAAAAAATAAAGAGACCTCCCCCACTGAGATCAGACTTCCTGATCACACATCAAAACACCAGTGGCAAAATGATGCCCAGAAAGATCTATATATAGCGAAGGCTCTACAGATCTATATATAATTAAGTTATTACTAAAAGTTAAGATTGCTTAAAAACTTCTTTGTCGTAGCATTAATGCTGGTCTTGTGGTCTTTTCTAAGCCGCATATCTAGCGATGGTTTCTAATAGTTTGAATTGTATGGCCACTCCATGTCAATTATTGTTTTTTTTTGTTATTTTAAATGGTGGGAATTTGTATTTTTTAAAGCAATAATAATTTAATTTATGGTTGACTGAGATGTTGAATTTGTGTATAGCATTAATGCTGGTCTTGTGGTCTTTTCTAAGCCGGATATCTAGTGATGGTTTCTAATAGTTTGAATTGTATGGCCACTCTATGTTAATTATTGTTTTTTTTGTTATTTTAAATGGTGGGAATTTGTATTTTTTTTTAAACAATAATAATTTAATTTATGGTTGAGTGAGATATTGAATTTGTGTATAGCATTTTTTTGTTTGGGTATAAAGGATTTTTTTTTTAATTTTAATTGTTAAGGTTTATAAAGGTGTTATATGTTAATAATAATTTAATTTTAAGGTTATGGTCTAGCTAAACACTAAATTTATGTACGAGACATCCTTGTTTGTGGGACAAGGGACCCCTCTGAGTAGTGATTCGATTACTAAAGTATGCAAAGGTGTATGTATTTTACCTCCTCTAAATTTGACCCTATGACCTCCTAGGCAGAAACACATGTTCTTAACTATTATACCCACTCATATTCTTATCACTTATTCTTCATGGAAGCTAATTACATAATCTCTTCATTTAAAGATAATGTTGCAATCAACTCTTAAGTGACTACACTAGTATCTAAGGGGTGGCAAATGCGGGAGGGGTCATTATAAACCCCAAAGGAAATGAAAAATCAAGCTTCGCATGGGATTAGGGTGAATGACAAAGAATTAGATAGAGTTCCATGTGCTTTTCCTTTGCATATCTATTTTAATATCCAAAAATATCAAATTCACACTCAGTTTTCGAGACTCTTCTCTAATTATAGGACTAGTGAGGAGAATACAACAAGAAAATGATAAAATTCTTGGTCGTATGATCCAAAAAAATTTGCCAGAACTTTCTCACACAAAAATCTTCGATGAAGAACCTTTTACCGACGATTATAAACATGTGAACATGAACAATTATTATTGTGCATCTTTAAACAAAATCAATCATACAACAATGCAATAGAAATTTGAGCACATAAATGAACATCCATGTGATAACAGAGTTCACCAAACTATAATCGCTATGTCTCTAGGCTCGTGCTATTGAAATGTTTGCATTAAATTTGACAAAATAGGGGTTGATTCTCTTCTTTACAAAGAGAAACAATGCATTCTCAAGGAAGTCTACAACTTGTCATCTCTCCTTTTAAAAGAGAAACCATGCATTAACAAGAAGGCCTGCAACTTGCCATCTTTCCTTTACAAAGGGAAACTATGCAAAAAAGTTGATTACATCACAAATGGATGTCATTTGCAATATGTATTTACCAATTTCCCACTATGTGGATTGCATAACAAGTTCCTCTGAAAAGCCACACTCTCCTGAAGATCCTTCACATTTGTTCTTCGAACCAAGAATGTCAAAGGCCAACACCTGTATCAATATGAAAATTTGTAGTTGCTTCTTCTGCACAACAAGTGTCTTTAAAACGCCACACTCCCCTTCAAGTCCTTCACATTTGTTCTTCGGACATAGAATGTTCAAAGAACAACAAGTGTATCAATGTGCATGGTTGTAGTTGATGACCATAATACTACATGATCTAAGCAAGTTCATACTTGCCTCATTGTCCCAAAAGAGCTTATGAAACTTAGGAACAAGTTACGAAGTTGTCAAATAGGATTTATGAAAACAATGCCTCTCACAAGAAGTGGCTACAAGGCCCATTACAACATGACAACATAAATTTTAGAAATACAATCACCATCAAAGTGCATTAGTGGAAGACATTGTGGTCTTCAAATGCCACCATCAAAATGCACATGCCTATTTCTTCTTCAAGACACAATACCAACAAGTGCACGAGTAATATAGACACTAAGGTCTCAAACCCACTACAAAAAAATGTACATAATTGAAATATTATCAACAAGGATCATGCATAAAACACAATGCATCTCACTCTCATCATCACTTAAGAGTGGCTAAAAGAACCTTTTACAATTCTTTAGGCAACTTAATTTAAGAGCTCCAATAGTTTTATGAACAAACTATAATATGAAACCCATAAAGGTAAAAGGGGCATAAATGGAAAGAGTGCATGATTTACAAAGGTATATAAACTTTACCCAAAGTTTTTACCATTTCATTTTCCACGAACATTGAACCCCCATATGGCTTCAGCCTTGTCCATTTCCCTCAAGCTTGCATAAAGACTTACATTGTGAATTTGCATCCAAATGACTTGTGTTCTTGGTTCATAGGTGAAGTGCTTATATAGCGCAAGGGTGGTAGGAAACTACTTTAATGTTGGCAAATCAAAAAGCAAATGTGGCACAATACCAAACTGCCATGGTATAATTTTAAACCAAATCAAAACCATTATTAAAATATGGCATAATTGGTTTCTCTGCTACCAAAACATATAAAGGACATAGTTTTAATAGTTCCAAAGTCCAACCGTCGACTAATTCATTGATTTCTTGTCAAAAAGTTATAACATCTACCCAAACAGACATAAATAATAGCCCCTAGCCAACATTGGCATAAGGTTGTTCCATCACCAAACCAAAACTATAACACATCCCCACCAAGCTTGGTATGGCATTCAACCATATGATTTCCAAGTCACATGGAGCATGTATTGACCTATAATACCTCAACACCTTGCTATAGGTTCCATCTATGGCACCAATGTAATATAATTGACCAAAAGGGGGTTTTGAGGGTTAAGCCATTATCCCCCTTTAAATGTTGAATGTAACTTCAGAAAACTCCAAATAGGAGTTGTGCCACAATGGGTTAAGAAACACTCCATGGTGTGCCAGGAAAGGTGTGGGTGCACGTCCATGAGGTTCAATTTATGTGGCTTCCTTAAATTTTTGATAACATGAACCACACCTGGCCAATGGGGTCGTCATGTGGAGGCCCTTCATTGGTCCATCTATGCAACAAATTCCATGTGTCATGATAATATTCCTCCAATTCATCTGCCACTGTGATTCCAACTCAAAACATTCAATCCTTCCACATGGTACCATGAAGGTTTCCACACCAGCATCATACACGCCACCTGTCATCGTTCCATTGGTGCCATGTGGCACCCTTTTTTTCCATTTTTCCATTGTTTGCCAAAAGCTTCATAACTTAATATATTGGTCATCCACAGTCCATTTGAGGTGAAATAAATGTCATTGGAAATATCTCATCATTCCCTTCGCGATGGAGGAACCTTCATCAGCATTGAAGACATTTAAATTTTGAGTGTTCTAGCATTCTCCGAGATCACAATATGAAGCAATGAGTTCAAAGCATGGTGAGCATGTTAGACACCTTAGATTTCTTACAACTACTCTGTATTCGTCGAAGTAACTACCTCAAGGAAGATTCCTTCGAAACCAAGCCTCAAGTGTAGTAAAAGGACAATTTATTAAAAATAGGGAATACCCCAAGGTTTTATTAATCCCATAAAGAACATCATGGATCAATTATCATACAACCATAGTTTGAACCATAACTTAAGCATGCATGTAAAACATATAAAAGGAATTGATAGGTGTTATTGGACAAGATGTGTTGGAGACAAGGGATTAATCACCCCTCATGTGGATGCTCACCTCCTATTATCCTGTGTTACAATGGAATATTTAGAATTAAACATTGCATTCAATTTTCTATGACTCATAGATGGGATATTTGAAACACTAGTTTTTCCTACTCTTGGAATGGAATCCATGATTGAAGGAGTTAACCTTATTGTAGAAGAATTTGTGCGATATGGGTTTAATGAAGCATGGACTGGATATTATCCCAATTTGTTGGTGTGGCACATCCTTAACAAAATTACCATGCTCATTGAGCTTGGTAAGTTTCCCCCTCTTGGGACTTTGTTGTTTAAAATCAATATTAATAGATTGTGTCCTAGCTCACTAATCTAAGAGCATAAAAAATGTGGGATAGGGTTTGCATTGGTATTTTTTTTGAACTAGAAATTATAACTAGAATGAGAGCTTCCTAGCCAATACACTGAAATAAAACTCTCTAGTGATATCTTGCATTCATATATCAAACCTTTGAAGTATCCTTGCCGTGTTTTATAAACGAAAGTCAACCTTTAGAAATGGTGAATTATAGCAATCATGAGATCAAAATAATCCTAAGATAAATGACATGTAAATTAAAGGGTATGAAGTAGGTTATATTATATTTGGGTATTTACATCTAAAAAACAAGAAAATGAGCAAGATATTATGGAAAACAATGACAAGAATTAAAGTATAATTATGACAAACTAGCTTCAAACTCCAATATGCATTATAACATCATTCTACATTATGTTATACGTCCTCAATCTATTACGTGTTTCTAAAGTGTCTTTGTAACTTCAATGAAGGAGAATGTAGTTAATGAAGATATATTTTAGCAAACAACATTGGCGTTCAGTGAACAACATAGAGACCAAGAGGAGCAAGGGAAAGAAGAAAAATATTAGTCAATGAAAGAAGCCCATAGTGGCAGTAAATTTACCTCTTAATCCTTGTTTCATGAAATTTACTTGTATCTTGATATTTGGACAATACATAAGGCAATATAGTACTAGGTGTGATATGCATAGAATAAGCTTTGCAAGAAAACAAGACTGTCTGGACAATCTCTATTTTTATTTTAAATCTCTATAGAGGAATTTTGTAACGATCCTAAGCATTATGTATTTCTCTCATTGTTTGGTCTTCTAACAACATTTTTATAAATATAAGAGCTATAAAAGTCATATTTTCTTGTGGAAAAAAACTATAGTATCATCTAATTAAGAGTAAAATGGTATAGTCTTCCAAATTGGAGTGTTCAGTAATCCATAAACAAACAAACAATGTGGACCTCTCAAGCTATCAAGAGGTTTTGTGAAATGATTATTGTTTACTATTTAAGTGGTGGCTAGACAAGAGAATGTGTCACCAAAGTGGTTTCTTCTTCTAAATTTTAATGACAAAAATTCCATAAGCAAATAATATGGATCTTTCAAGCTACATAGTGGTTTTGTTCTAATGTTATTTTTCTCACTTGTTCTTTTCTAATGTTTTTTTACTCTTGTTAGTGCATAGTTGTTGTACCTATGTCTAAGTTTTAGTGTTTACAATAGCAGTCAAATACCTATGTAATCATGACATTGTAGCAAGCTTAGTCAGTGCTAGTGTACAATTGGAATGTGTTCATATTTTTGTAAAAGAACCTTATTTTCAACCACAAATTGATTAAAATGAATTTTAGATACGATGAAAGTTCACCCATGATCCAATTTTTTGCATGGTGGAACAATGTCCCTAGGGATTATAACCCAATTTTGAATCAACCAAATCATCGAAAAAATGAATAAGATGAATGGGAACTCTAACTCTATGTATGTTTGGATTCCGATAAACAAAGGGAAATTTGATCCATGATTAGGTGAGTCCCATACAATTGAGTGGTCCTCTGTAGATGCCATGCCAAGTGATAAAATTTAACTAGGTTGGTTGTAGAATCATACTAAACTAAGTAGTCAAATTGGACCAATCTAATTTCAGGTAAAGACTTGGTAGTGATCAATCTCTAGCACAAATACCAAGTTTCATTGTAAGATTCTTAGGGTCCTACCCTAACTAGTCACAATAGGCTACATAGGATTTAGTCAAGTAATGTATGTGGCCATATTCTTTGAATAAGGCACATTAGATAGTAGTGGATAGTTATTTAATGTAAAAGGGTCATATTTATTAATTAAGGCTCCCCACTAGTTAATTGGTACTCATTAAACATGAGTCCACAAGTAGTTAGGATCTTGTTATTGAAAAGTGTATTTAAAGACCTAGGGGGATATGGAATGTTTTGTCAAATATTATTGTATTTGGAGCTTTTCTCAATGAAAGTTTGACCCACCTCAAGAGGTAAGTGAACATTGCTTTATTTATTTTAATGAATCATTACCACAAGGGTATATTTACATAATGCATCTTATTTTTATATTTAATGTACTACTATGCATCTATAATATATATATGCATTGGTTGTGTTTCATGTTTAAGGGTTAAGGAACACCACAAGTGGTATCAAAGATCTTTCTTGGGACAAAAAGTAGAGAATTTGTTTTCTCGCGTAGTTTTCAAGGGAAAAAAAGGATTACACCATTTAGATCCATTTCTAAAAATTTGTGTACAGAATCTAAAGGAACCAACCATACAGTTGAATTCCTCTAAAAAAAAACCCAAATCCAAAGAAAAATAATCCAAATCAGAGTCCAAGAAGTGGAGTTATTGCTTAATTAAAATCAATGGTTTTAGGTTTTTTTGTGATAGTCCAAGAGATTGCAAATCAAATAAATTTTGATAGAGTGCTCATATTTCAAACAAAATAACATATTAGATGCAGAATGGATGTGGAATTTCTTAATTGGGTTCATTATAGAGATTCTAATAATATTATGGGAGTTGTGGTCATTTCAAATTTGCTACTTGAAAACCACAACCACACAAATGAACTCCATTGAAAAGTAAGCCATTTTAGTCGAAGATTCTAGAACTTTTTTAAGGCTACATGTTTGTTCTAGTGTCTTTAAATAGAACAAGATCTATCATTAGACAAGGAAACATATGGTTATAAAAGAATAAACTCATAAAATACAAGTGGAGACACCTTATTGGACACCCTTGTAGCCTCTATCGATAACCATTCGAGTAGTATCGCGTCAAACAACAATTGTATATGGAATCTCACTTCTGCATACCTTAGGATAAATAATAAGTCCCCTAGGTGCTCTTTGAAGAAACCTTACATAAACTATATGTCATATTGTTGCTATAGAACATTGAGAATAACACTGAGGGATATCACTCTCTAGTACCAAGCAATTAGGTAGTATGACTAAGGGCATGGACTATCCTCCTAATTAGAGACTAAAAGTTTGTGGCAAGTAATATTGTTGGAAACCCACACATATATCAAAGACATATAGTGCCTAACACTCATTTGACATGAGGATCCTACAAACCCTTACCACTTGGTGAACTTCATGACCTATGTCATCCACTCAAAGTTGTTGGGAACATGATTAGGACTCACAAGCCCATAAGGTGGAAAACTTGTTAACTTAGTGTTTCCATTGATGTCAAATGAGAAGTATAAAGTCTAGAAGCCAGTTTGAAGAAGTATATCTAAAATCATGTCAAAGGGAATATGTGCACAAGTCGCATAAAGACGTACCTATCACAAAAATCTTGCGCAGAGGGTAGGCATATCAAAGTGTCTATATTACAAGACAACAAAACATATATATATTGGGGATTTATGCTCAAATGGGTAAATTCAGCATTTAAATTTGGGATGTAATTTTATGTTTTGATAAAATGTGAATTTATTTCATATTTAAAAAAAAAAAATTATATGTTTAATTTATATTTTTGTATTTTATATTTTTAACCTTTTCAGTATTTATGATCACAAGGGTAAATTAAGCATGGAGTGGAGTTCTCAAATTCCAGATGTAATTTTGTGGTTTCACAAAACGTGAATTGATTTGGTATTTTTTAATATTTAATATTATATATTTAATTTTGATTTTTGTATTTTATATTTTTAATTTTTTTTTACAATTATTTTTTGGTTTAAAGAAATTGTGGAACTATAACCATAGATTTATCCTAATATTGGATCTAGCAAGTACAAAGGGAATCCTATTTTTCTTGAGGTGTAAATTATTTTTATCATAAATTTTTTACATGTTTGAAAATATTTACATCTCAAGCTATCTTGCTTCTTTATATATCTAGATTTAAGATCAAATCAATATAATTTAGTTGTTTTATTTTAAACCGACATCATTGTATTTTTTTATGGGACCCACATGTTACATAACATTACACATTACAACATCAAATCAATATAATTTAGTTGTTTTCTTTTAAACCGACATCATTGTATTTTTTTATGGGACCCACATGTTACATAACATTACACATTACAACATCTCCCCCCTTACTGGATTTGTAAGCACCTGGCTACTCTTCGTGCAAGAAGAATGGTAGTTTGTGAAATCTAAAGAGTAAACAAATGGTAAATTACGTATACAAGAGAGGTTGTAAAAAAATTAATTTAATTTCATGGTTAAGAAACAAATAATTACTAATTATTTTTATAAGTTATAAGTCAACGTGAATTTTTTTAATTAATTTTTATTTTTGGAAACTTTACATTACATAGCCTAAGGGAATAACATCTCTCTGGTACTCACATGTAGAGAAGGCTACTCAGTGCAATAAACTCTTTATCATCCCTCCACTCTCTTACTCTACCTTTATCCTTATTATAAATCAAGACCTTGTCATGCCCATGCCCATGGCACCCAATGATCAATAGCTCTACAATATCACCTTAACCCTCCAAGAGAGCCTCTAACTCATTGTGCACTCACATATTTATCTTCATTTATCCCCCTGTATTTACTACAACCATCTTTGGCCTTATTTCCTTCCTTATTATATAACAACTTAACTCTTTGTTTCATAATTTTCCTTGATCTCATGGCAACTCTTTTGTCTGTAATATTCATAACCAACTCTCATTATTTTCTTTTACCTCCAAGGGTAAGTCATCTATAGCCTCATATCCATCTTGCTTTAACCTTTTCTTAGGGTTATATTTATCAACATGGATCCTTATATTACTCATCAATATAATCAAGATGTTATCCCAATAGTTGTATCTTTCAACCTCCTCCACAAAATTTTCTACCACTAAGAGTATATCCATCACCTTAGAGATATTTTTTCTTCCATGTTAGCACACAAACTAGCATCTAGATGTTGAATTCCTAAATCAATGATAGCTTATGTACAACTAATATGGAGTCCATTGTAACCACACCTAACCCATTTTGTCTCTTTAGGTTATCTCTTCTAGACTAGATCAAAGGTGGAGTCCCTAGGGTAGGATTACTAGATTTTAACAATGGAGTACATGGTGCCTTTGTTCCCTGATTTTCCCTATGCCTCACCTCCATCGCTTCTACACAAAATGCAATAATGTAGAACCTAAATATTTGTATTTCCATATAACATAATTAATCCCCCTTGACCCCTTAATACAGGGAAATATATTTTTTCCATTTATCTATCATAGTTTATTCCCCAATATGAATGGACGTGATAGGATATTGCCTACCAACTGACCCCCTCGTGGTATGAAACTAGCAGTCCTCCACATATTTTTATCCATCATATTATCCATAATCCCATAATATTCTCCTCTAAATTAAGTAAATCAATCATTTTCACATACCCTTTTATCATAAATTCCAACTTGGACACTCGAAAATATAGGTCTTCACTTTCATCGTATGTAACACCCTAGTTTTGACCCTGATGCATTAAATATACATGATACATCTATATTGTAAATAATCATGGTGAAGAGCTAAAGGCAAAGGACCCACCATTGATTTGGTTGTGTTATGTTTCGGCATTTGGAATTATTGCCGATAGTATATCGGGATATACGACACATATTAAGTTGTGGCATCATGTAACTATGCATTTTAATTAAAAGAACCCCAACCAGCTATGTCAATGCAACTATATTGAAAAGGGCACGATTTCCTAAGGATAAGGGGGGGGACTGTTAAACCTCGAATCCATGGGGAAAATCCATGTGTCAGCCACTTAAGCTCCTATGCTAGTTGAAGGTAGTTAATGTTGGGTAGTGTTTGGTGGCAGGCTACCCCCACGCACTCTCCACTAGTTGTATCAGTCACATGCATGGGTTGGGAGTGGTTTCCTCATGCGTTGTTTGGGATACCAATCGTTCTGTCCACTCTCTATGATCGTGGGTTGTCCATTCCTCATGCAGAGGGGAGATAAAAGGATTCATGATTCCTTGTGTGGGGGTTCGTTCTCCCTTCTTTCATGAGATTGTTGGTCTATGGATGCGTTTTTCCCTCCCATTCACGCAGAGAGGTTGTCCTGTTTTTCCCATTGTGGATCTATAAAATGTTTTAGTGGTTTTTCATTGAGTGTTCAACTATTTTCTTCCCCTGATCAGTGGTTGCTGTGAATACCTATGTGCTGTTGGATGCGTTTTCCCCCACGTATAGATTGGGAGTTTGTTTTCTTCCCCATTACGGTCTGAGTAAGTTTTCCCCTGGATTCATTATGGATTGTGTGATGTGATTTTCCTCATTGATCGTGGATGTGGTCTTTTACACGTTTGAGCTGTTGTAGGCTATTGATTGAATCATTTTGGCCACTATAGGGCCAAGAATGATTCAGGTGTTGGTTTCCCCTGCCCAAGCTGTGAATTGCTTATCTGGATGCATGCATGTAGTGGTTGGTCTTTGAACTACATTGGAGTGGTTATGAGGGCCTGATTTGCTTGAAAAAACTGGTGGGTTTGGGAACCACACAAATAGAGCTAGAGGGTTGGATTTCTTCTCCACAACCCATGAATAACACTGGAAGGGAGATCAGGGCCTGAGAGACTATGTAGCAGAGAAAGGACTGATTTCCTTGTGTCGGGTGTGTGTGGGTGTCCTAGAAATCAGGTTAGTTCTTGTGTAGGTGTCCTTAACTCTACAATGAGCTCACCAGATTAGCATTCATCCTTTCCTAGCTCCTGGATGGCCTGATAAACCCAACTATGTTGTCTTGGCTGATCTGCTATTTGTCTCATAAACCCAACTATGTTGGCTTGGCTGAATTGTATACCCTTGAATGTACTGTTATCCTTGTTTATGTGTAAGCCTGCTAGTTCCTTATTCCTTGGGGAATCATGCCCGAATCAGGGGTGGTAGCATTGCTGAGAGATTAAGGAGCATGCTGGCCTATGGTTGGGTGGAACGTTGCAGCGACGTAGCTGGTTGTGGGACAGTTCTCATAAGGTAAGTATTCTTTACTAATTAGTTTTTGCAATCATATTTACTGTTAATGAATTATGATGATGGACATGTTGAATGCTGAATTGTATGTTTTGATTCCGCTGAGTATATGTATGATTATGCATCTTAGTATGTAGTATGTTCAAGCATTTGGGTTTTTATATGTATGTACATGTTCATGGGGCTAGTTTCTTGGGTGTTTGGTGTATGGTAGCGTCCTCTTCACCGGTCGGAGGGTCGGGGACGTTACATCATAGGTCAGGGATGAATCGTTAGGTTGCTTGATGGGAGTATGATTTTTCCCACATCCTTTTGGTGTAATTTTGAACAATATAAATAAATATGACACCTTGGGTTTACCTCAAATAGATCCTTCTAATAAAATTTATTTCAAAATTAAAATGACTCACATTTTTTCAACCCTAATTTGAAGGCTGAATTCCAATTGAAGAAAATATAAAATCCCCCACCCCACCTCTAAGTCTGAAATATTGGCTTGTGGTATCCTGATATGTTTTCTTCCCATTGTTTCAGGTCTCGTCAAATTTGGATGTTCCCAAAAACAATTGTGACAATTTTCCCAACAATTATTATTTTTGGCTTTTTTTGGAATTTCAAGAGTGTAAGACCTTCCACATGTCCAATTTTTCAAATCTAAGTCTAAAATTCATACCATAGATATTGTTTTTTTTCTTATTTATTATTCAATAGGTATCACTCAATTTGGATCTATCATGCCCCACATATAACGATTTTTCCTAGAACACATGTTTTAGACTAGTTTTGGATTAGTCAGAAACCATACCTTCCACTGGGTATAAATATGAACTTGTAATGACTCATTTATCACAAATATCTTGACATATTTTATATATGAGTTTCTAGTTTCTCTATCTAAATCTTTGTAGGAAAATATTATAGCAAAAATTTCAAAATGTCTCATTTTGGAAGCGTCCAAGCTCTTATACCAAATGTTAAGCAACAAATTTCCCAAAAGAGCATGAAAAGGGCTTAAAGAGACTAGAAAGAGTAATCCATGCTTTAATAATGAAGAACATAGATGAATATAAAGAATCTTTAAAGGGGAATCCTCCTACACAATGTACTAAGTACACAAGACAAGATGAGATTATTCAAATGAAAAAGGTATCCTTCCTATATATAGGAGACAAATAGTTACAATTACAACTAATGGAATCAAGATGACATAACTAATATAATAATAAGAATGAAAATTACCACTAATAGACCGAAGATGAAATCAATAATATGCAGTGAGCCACAATATAGGGGGGTAATGTCCCAACATTTAGGGCTTAACACCAAGGCTTTACCAACATATTTAGCATAGTAAAAGTTATCACATGGATCAAAGGGTGAAAAATGACACTAATTCATATCATCCTTAATGAAATCCCATATTTTGAGATAAATCAACCACTCATCTTCTATTAAATTTTTGGGATCCTCTAACCATTCTGTCCCAATAACTTGCATCTTTCTTAAGCTCATGATTTGACATTATTCAAGAATTTCAATATTATGAGCTTCATTATTTCTGTGATTATGAGATTGCTTATAAAATTGACCCTCTCTTCTATCTTTTCATGTAGCTCCTTCCATTTCTGGTTTTCTTTGTAGAGAATTGATAACTATAAGCTATATTCTTGTAATTTGAAATCTCTTGTGTAAAAATCCTATACAATGTGGACATGTGACTGAGTCTACTCAAGATCATACTTAATAAAAGTGGTTAGCAATTCTTGACCTGATTTATAATATAAAACTTAATTTTCTAAATGAGTGACCTTTTTCTATAATTTCTTTATATCCTTGGATTTTGAATTCGACTTGTAAAGAGAAATTTAAGTCATGAATAAATTGACATTCAATATGTATGACAACATGAATTCTTCATTGTTCATAATTCTTTCCTATGTGGTGTAGACATTGACTTTATCGACATCAATTTTTCTCTTATTTTGCACTTTTTTAACCAAGATTTTTTGTCTTTTGTTATATGCGATAAGTTCTAGATCAACCACTTCATGTGCATGTTCTCGAAAAGTTAGTTTGTTCCAAGAAAGGATGTTCTCCATGATACTTGAAGTCACAATTTCTTCTGTTAAGATTAGTCAATAATCCTCCTTGACCACCTTGGTTTATTTTAGTAATTTACTAGTTTAGGTTGTTGATTGTCACTTCATTAGTTCCTAGGATATAATATTTGGGATACATGTCCACTTGATTCACTCTCATGCATGAAGTTAGGATATCTAGAGACTAATCCCTATATTTTAGGATCCCACTCTGAGTTATAGGAGCCATAACTTCAGTTAGCTCTCACTAAAGTGGAGTTAGCCTTCGATGACCACCCTCAATTAAACTTGAGTTATCCCATGTTCCTCCTTTGCACTTTTTATGGATAATGAATCCCGTGCACTCTTCCAAGTGTCAATTAACCGATTCATAACTGAGTTAGGTGTCTGGAGTTGCAATAGTTTGTCTCCAGTGATAATTTTTCCACTTCTAGTCATGTATACAATATGAGATTCGAGTTCCTCATGGGTAATTCAAATTATTTGTTTTGTATTATATTATGTGTTTACACATATTAATGTAATATGACACCAATTATTGTTTATTTTTGAGTTTTTCCTTCATGTTCAATTTCCCAGTGATTTCCTGTAATTTTTTCACTGCAAGTTATTTTCCTTCATTCTTCTTTCACAGTAAGGTTCAATTCAGCTTGAATATCTTGTGAAATTGATAATTTTACATGGTGTCACGGATCTACAAAGCTATATTACCTTTGAATTGAGAATTTTATGTAGATTTTGTGAAGAATTTAGAGAAATTTTTTGTTGTTTTAGTTGCTGCAAGATGGAGAATTTGAATCCTTTGACACCCAGAATCCTCACACCTTTCAATTACATATATAGAAAGACAAATATTCAAATTTATTTGCGCTACAATATTTTGTACAACTTGGTTTCATGTGCATGCACATTTCCAGAGAATTGCTCTTCCATCTCGATGGCTTGAAGACACCAAGCAAGGTCTGGCTGAATCTTGCATCTTCATTTGGGAAGTAAGATGAGTTGAGAGGACATGTTCCAAAGAATGAACTTATTTCTCTTAAACCCAAATTTTTTGAAACCATCCAACAATTTTCATGAAATTCAAGTTTTTGGTAATTCATTATAAGCAATGTGGAATTGACAAGAAGGATGAGTGGTTGGTGCTCTCCATTTTGAGTAAGCTTGGCCCCAAATTTTTCATTTTTTATGTCCACTTTCCACTCCAGGATATTGAGAACTCCAAACAAATGAATTCCTTTACTTGATGCATTCACTGGATCCTTAATCCAATAACAAGGTAACATGATCCAAATGGGAGTCCTATTGCCTTCGAAGAACTAGGATCTTTTAGCTAGGGAATCAAAAAATTCAAATGTTAAAGGGAAGCATAAGGGAAAGGATAAGATAAATTCTGAATCCAAACAAAAGGAGGAGCTTATTTCTTTATATGAATCCTCTAGCTCCAAGAAGGATAAGCAGAAGAAGGGTGAAAAGACCTAGTGTCCCTATTAAAAAAGATGAAACCATCCAAAGAGTGAATATATGAAGAAAAATATAGATCAAATGGACAAACTTATTGAACATCATAACATTTACCTACCAGAAGGTGCAATGAATACTGATTTTGGAAGTAAGACAAATGATCATGAGATATATGAGAGATGTCATGCACTAAAGGTTGGATTTTGAAAATATCAAGCCTTCCCCATGGACTTCGAATCCTCCAACCACATGGTTTCCTCCTAAGATTCATTTTCTTCTTTATATATCACGGATTGTACAAGTATTTGCATGGGATATGACTCAGATCACAATTGCAAGGAAGGGAACAATACAATTTGAACATGGAGTGTTGAAAAATGTTCTATATGTACTTCTTTACTAACAAACTTGACGACTTGTTATCTGTGTACCGGATGGCACACATTGGTTCACCAAAGAGAGTTTTTTTTGGACTTGACTGAGTTGATATCACAGATATATCTATTGGGGAGATAATAAATAAAGGTGTTGCAAATCATGCCTCCAAGGCAAATGAGTTATGACACTTTTTTCCATACTCACATCAAAGTGCCCAATTCAAGAAAGATCCACTGCAAGATCTGCAACCAATTAAAGAGGAAGGTAAAAATGTTCTATCTAAACCATTTGCAAATGCTGATGTTTCTTCTGATGATTTAGTTTCATAATTAGAATATGAGGACCAAGTGGAACCAAATATTGAGGTCGACTATGAGGATCAATAAGATCTAGATATAGATCCAGCTCCCGTTCCTGATCCTAGGCCTAAATGGGAAAAAAAATTCATTGAAGCTGCTAGGAAAAATGTTGGGGATCCATATGATAGAAGGAGAACTAGATCTCAATTTCATGATGAGAAGCTTGCACTATGTCATACAGATCCAATTCCCTAATAGAGGTGCTATGCTCTCCCGGAGAGGGGCTACTTGATGACGAGGTTTGATCCACAGTCCTACAAAGAGGTTTTCCATGATCCAAAATGGCAGGATGACATGAATAAGGAATACGATCCAATGCAAAACAATGAGACTATGGATATTATCTCTCTTCCTCTAGAGAGAAGAGACAAAAGCAGACACATTTCCTTTCCCATCTGGCATCAAACGGGAAGAAAGTGGAGAGGTTCACATGCAGTGTATCAGGGAACAAGTGCATAAAAGTACCATCGCACTGCATCACTACCCTACAGAGGATCAACTTACATACATTTTCACAAATTCTTTTACTCAAGAGATATTTGTCTGGCAGGTCTCTGCTTGGTGTAAAGGATTGATTCAGTTTCAGTTCCATGTTTGCTCATTTTTTAGGGGGGGGTTATTCCCATGTGGATTTTTCTATGTTTCCTTAGTTTCATGAGTAGTTTTTATGTTTAGTTATTGTTGTATGGGTGACATTTGGTCTCAGTTACCAAGGCCCAGGTGTCCAAGTTTGGATTAAGGGGGAGTGTTAGGATTAGTCAATAATCCTCCTCGACCACCTTGGTTTATTTTAGTAGTTTGGGATGTTGATTATCACTTCATTAATTCCTAGAATTTATTATATTTGATCCATAGCCACTTAATGCACCCTCATGCATGAAGCTAGGATATCTAGAGAACAATCCCTAGATTTTAGGAGCCCACTCTAAGTTACGAGAGTCCTACCTTTAGTTAGCTCTCACCGAAGTGGAGTCAGCCTCCAATGACCACCACCAGTTCACCTTAATTTATCCCATGCACATCCTTTTCATTTTTTTTGGATAATGACGCCAATGCACTCCTCCCATTGTTAGTTAACTGATTCATAGATGAGTTAGTTTGTCTAGAGTTACAATAGTTTGTCTTTAGGGATCATTTTTCCACTTCTAGTCATGTACACAGTCTGAGATTCGAATTCCTCTTAGATAATTCAAATTCTCTCTTTTGTATTATATCATGGGTTTACACAAATTAATGTAATATGACACCAATTATTGCTGCTTTTTGAGTTTTTCCTTCATGTTCAATTTCCTAGTGATTTCCAACAATTGTTTCACTGCAAATTATTTTCCTTCATTCTTGTTTCACAGTAAGGTTCAATTCAGCCTGAAAATCTTATGAAATTGATCATTTTAAATCTTCCACTATTACAATCTTAGATTTATTTCCATGGACTATTTTTGAAGCATGATTTCCTTCTACATATTGATCTGTACTATTATTTACTCTAGTGTTGTTTTGTTAAGTTTCCTCTAAATAATATCTAGTATTTAGCTTATATTTTACTCCATTTCTTTCCTCTTCACATCTTCTTCAACTTTCAATTGTTCTTCTTACTTCTTTTGTTCTTCAATTTTCTTATATTCTTCTTCAATTTTTTGTTTTTCTTCTTCTTCTTTGATTTTCTTTTCTTATTGATCTTCTTTTCTTTGCTTTTCTTCTACTTTCTTAAAGGCCATTAGTTTCTCATGCTTTTCTTTCTCTTTCAATGATATTAGTTTGTCTTGTTCTTCTTTTTCCCTAGCTACCTTTATTTTGTCTTCTTCCTCCTATTATTTGGTTTCCCACTCTTCTTTTTATTTGGCTTCTTTGATTCTATTATGTTCTTCCTCGTCTATCTTCAATTTGTCTAGTTCTTGTTTTCCCTTGGCTGCTTTTAATTTGTCTTGTTCCTCCTTAATTTTTTCCTATTCTTTCTTTTCTTTGGTTGCATGTATTCTATCTTATTTCTCTTGTTCTTTGGCTACCTATTCTTGCTTTTCTTTGCTACCTTAATTTTGTCTTGTTCCTCTTTCAATTTGTTTTTATTCAATCTTGTTTGTCTTTCAATCCCTTTTCATTTTCATTATTTTGGTTTTGTAACTTTTGTTCTTTTGACCTGTTTTCTTCTTTAGTCTTCTTAATCTTCCCACTTAAATATCCACTAGTTTCTTGGTGGACCTAAGATTTTATTTTACCCCATGAATCCACATTTTCTAATTGTTTTTCATTTTCCCACTCTCCATATGCATATGGCCAAATTAAGCCAACTTTGGTAGTAGTGTCTAGCCCCCAAACCTTGTGTGTCATGTCTTATAAATTGGCCTTGAGTAAATATATTTTCAAGCATTAACTGAGATTTATCTTTAGTTATTTTAAAGTTTTTAATGCTGAAATTCCCTGTATAAACGAGTTTTGGAATCAAGAGTTTCTTCTTTCTCTTTTCAAGGTGGCATTAACTCCATGCAATATGGACTGATAGGCAATCTCAAATATGAATAACGTGTCTAGAACATACTTAGGAAAGATATGTCGAGGGACAACCACTCCAAATATTATGATATATGTATAGTCCTCTTCTATATACTAGTTTCTAATACTTTGTAGGATAGCATTAGCCTCAAATGTTATCCTTAAACATTCCTTATTGAAAATTATTCTACAAAGGAGTGTGAAGTAGTCACAAATCAAATAATAATTATTTTTGTATTTGTTTTCTCATAACATATAAGAATAAACATAAACAAGGTTGCAAGAAATATTCCAACTCCGTCCTAATTGAGGGAAAGAATGATTGGAACACATGATTTCTAAAATATAGGAAGACATATGAAATGTTTGAAAAACTCCTACATTCTTCTTTTATTCCTTTTTTATAGCTCAATGCAAAGATAGATACAATATTCCTGCCCAGTTGAATATGATTCTTTCTATCACTATCAAATGCATTAGAGGAATCCAGGAATCCTTAAAAAGGGCACAATTGGGTTGGACAGATAACCTACACATACGAGCCATGGCATATATATATATATGGAGTTCTAAGATGTGTTGCTATATATATATCATCATTTCTTTTGTGAAATTGTTGTACAAATTCACTAGTTAAAAGAATAAATGGATAGGGAAACTTGTAGTAAATTTCCAATTATATGGATTGAAAAGATGCAATATAATTGCCAATGTCATCTTGAATTGTTTTGCTTTCTGTTTTGGTATGATTAATTATACATTGTATGGCATCATAACGAGGGAAAACATGAGTCCTTGCAATAACATTATGTAGATGAGAATCCCTTATGATGGTGAAGACAACATCAACCACATTTCTTAGAAAAGCATCACTTGATGGAATGACGTTAGGATAATCTTATTCTTTGATTGTCCTAAAAATCTCTACCTAAGAATGAAAATCAATTTGGTTCCTAATTATAGCTTCAATATCTTTGAATTTTAGCCTTATAGTTTTAATATCTCGTCTACCTATTTTGATTCTAGGGTTCCGTAAGTATACCATTTCTTCAGGTTATATATTTGAGATTTCAATAATTTTTCTCTTTGCTTTTGGAAAAGCATTTGGAGCTTTAGTCATTTATATTTGAGGTGGCATTTCAAGTGGAATAATTTATGATACAAGCATTAATTTTATTTACAAAGTCGCCTACAACAAAATTTGAATTCGAATTGAATTGAGGAGAAACAAATTCACTTTACAGAGAAACTTACCATAAAAATATATTTCAAATAAATATTTTACCTCTTTTTTCTTTTAAACTTAAATTCCTTGCTAAAAAATTAAATGATAAGCGAGAGGAACATTCCTGGTTGCGAAGATGAATGGAGTTGTTCTCTTTGTATCTTTTTCTTGGATTGTAGAGCTAAATTATGTAGCCAATGAGAATGAAAACTTGGACGATAGGAATAAGGGGAGTAACAATGTTTATAGGAGCTTAGTAAGATCAAAGAATCACTCTTTGAATCATAAATTCAGTCAAGTAACTTGTCAATTCAATAAAAAGGTCAAGTTTGAGGGTTGTTCTTGTGAATGCATTGGCTAATCAATGACCCCGAGTTCAATTAGGATGAAAATAAATGACTAATATTAGCTCACGTGAAAAATATATGGCTAAATGATCATTATTGGTAAAATATTCGAAGAAAACTTGGCAAAAGATTTGAAGTCTAGTTAAGATCTCTTGAATAATTACCAAAGAGGTATGTTAAAATTTTTGAAATTTGAAATATTCATTGGTGTGGTTTAAAAATATATTAGATGGGACCCACTTAGGATCAAGAGTCTTATTGATGAAGCTTAAAAACTTGTATCACAATGTTTTTGAAACTAAGTTTTATGTAACTTCCAAAATTCACACAATGAACTTTCATTAGAGGGACTTGAAAACTTATTGACTAGGTTGAATCTCAACATATCACCAAAAGTTTAAATCTAAGCTTATACAAAGTTTTAAGTTGAAAACACCTTATGGCTTAAATTCTAATGCTTATCGATACATAACACAAAGTGAATTGGAGACTCTTGAAACACCATGACTTTGCATCTTGCATAGTATCTCTTAAAGTGTCTTCGGTCCTATTACAAAACTCATGTTTAAATGATCTCGTGAAGTTAAGTTGATTATATCACTTGTGTTTTTTAGAAACTCAAAATATTATTCTTTTGAAAATCTACTAATATTATCGACAATATTAAAAGCTTAGTGAAGAGTAATTTTTCGAAGCTTAGTCGATATGTTATTGACATTGTTTTGAAACTTTGAAAATGACATCATTATTTCACAAAAAAAATGGAAAAATGTCTTCCTCTTTGATTTCTAATTTTTACTCATAGTTCCCCACCAATCATTAACTTTAGAAAAAGTTTCCACCTCTTTTTCTAGCAACTGATAGTTAACCATTTCCTAATGATTGTCTCTCATGTTCACTAATTTGAATCCCTCTTCAATATGGGTAGGAAGAGTGTTCTAAATGGACTCCTTCTTCTTCCTAAATAATCGGAGGGCACCACATAGCTAAATTTTTGGGTAATGGATATATTGTAGGAAGTGGGGTTCAACCACTTCTTCATTTATGAAAAGAGGGTTCAAGTATTTGGCACGTGATTTTATAGAGCATGCACTATCTTCCCCACTTGTGGTGTCATGGTTTTTTTATGTCGACCCTACCTAGTTAGCATCGCATTCCTTTTATTAAATATTCTTGAAAAATATTTACATTCACACCATCATTATAATAACGTCTCATGGTGAAAATTTTCCAATATCATGTAAATGTTCTTAATAATATCAATTAACATACTCATTCAAAAATAATATTTAATTTTAAGGGGAAATATCCTAGGATATTACATGGAGGGGTTGAGATAGTTGTTGGAGGAGGGACCATGCAAGGAATATCTCAGCTTCTTGATCTGTTTCACAAGCTTCCAGCCAAGTAGTTAGGCACTACATCATTATTTGTGCCCTAATTGCCTCCTTAAAGCCACTGATGAAACATTCTTTTAAAAAAAGAATATTCTAGGAACTTTGGGTCTATTTTCAACTAATCAATGTTGTGATAAATTATGTAACTTTGATATTTGGCATAATTTTTTCAGTCATCCCAAATAGTGAGTGTCACACTCAAAATGAGCATGAAGCACCTTCAAAAATTGGTTCTAAGCAATGTATCCTCCATAATATTTGTTTTTCCATTACCAACATTTTGAATACAAATATAAGACCGGCACCTTGAGTATGATTTGGTCATGAATAATGTGATGGATGGTGAAATAGTGTTCCATTTGGGTAACCCACCCTGATGGGTCAAAACCATCAAACATGTTCCTAACCACTTTTGAAAGTGATGTGATGAATTGTTATCTTAAAAGTGTGGCTCTAGGTCATATCCTTCCTTATTCTAAGAGAATCTCCCTTCGTATTGCTCTAGTAGGTTCAATAAAGGAAATTTTTCATTACAAAGGTTTCAAGCTTTATTTTGATTGATTCCGATTCCCCAAGTTGTTCTTTGATGTCTTGCATACCAATTGAGATTTTGCTAACCATGATATTTATACCTTCAATTCTTTTTATACTTTCTTTCATGTAATCTACTTAGTTGTGTTACCCATAAATTGATAATGAGAGGGTGGGGGGGTGAATCAATATCCAATGCAATTTTCACACTTTATACAATTTTTCACTTTATGTATCACACACCAACACCAAAGAAATTAAGAATATGAGAACACTATGGGCAAAGCAATTATAATAAAAAATTGTGTATGTTTGTGTGTGTGTGTGCATTTCTTGGATTCAATATATTATTGGGATACAAAATATCCAATAGTGTGAGAACCTACTCACATAATTTGTAGACACCAATCCCTTGTGCAAGCACCAACTTATGTTTTACATGCACCAACCTATGAGGAAACCAATCCTCTTATGAGAAATAACTTATGCAATCAGGAACCGACCTGTCTAATAGATGAGAATACCAATTCTTTGAGCACCAACTCAAATTTTTAGGAACCAACATGTAGGATACTGTAATATCTTATCCTTGCCCCTTCCTACCTCCCTGGAATAGATATGTCTGTAACTAGGTTATTTTGCACTTCTTGATTTGTATACTCTCTTCTTGCAAAACATCTTCAGCACTACTTTCCAAAGTTTGTTATGTTTGTTCTTTCAAAAATTCTCCTTGTACTCTATTATTTTAAATATGTAATTTGGTGAACTTGCATGGATGACTGCGTCCTCTTCTTTCCCTTTATTTTTTCTGCTCAATTTTGTGTGACTACGACTTCTTATTTAGTTTTGTATTGTCATGCACTTCTTCCAATCAACAAGCCATTGATTTATATTCCCCTACAGGATAATCTCCTTTCTTGCACACCCAAAACAAATCAATCCTTTGGCCATTTATTTTCATCTAGCATCAATGTTGAGTCAATTGATCTTGTCCATAAGTATAAGCTTCTCTACGTCGACGAAAACCCTTCTTCCTTTCTTCATGGTCAAGTGTACCCAAACATTCAACTTGAATCAACGACATCTCTTATTCTTTTATCATCTTGTAATATACACACTCTGATGTGCCTACTATCTACACAGTATTTGTGCAATAGGTATGTCTTGATGAGACTTGCACACATATTCCTTTTGACAATTATTTCTTATATACTTCTTGAAACTAGATTCTAGACTTTATACTTCTCATTTCATATCAATGACAACACTAACTTAAAAAATACCCCCCTTCGACATTGATTTCAACATTAAATAAAAATGATATCCCCCTAAATATGAGCTCCTTTGTTCTGATTACAATAACATGTACTTTTATAGTTTTTTTCTTTTCTTGGTCCCTGCACAATTTCAGTTACAACATCATAGTTTCTTTGCAGTATCCGCAATCTCTCCTCCTTTAACATCAATGGAAAAGGAGAACTCATTTTGGTAGTCTTTTAATTCTACCATACTATATTTGTGTAGTATTTCTCTTGCATATTAAATTTCCCCCCTTGACACATGCTTCTCTTTCTTTCTTCTATTACTCCTTTTTTGATGATGTTGGTTCCATATTTTGCATTATGCAATATTCCATATTTGATGTAGCTTGAGCATATTAATGAGGATTAGAATTGTTGCTTCTTATCGAACTGGTCTCCAATTGCACTTTTATTAGATATTACATATCTATAATTATCAATTCATGTTACACATCTCATATGATGCATGCAAGATACTTCAGTAATTAAGAGGATAGAGAAATCACCATCAAATCGTTCATACAGAGTATTTAATGCAGTCTCATTTTTGTCTTTTCAGATTTCTCAGGAACATGCAAATTAATTCATTTATAATGAATAACTATCCATGATTTTTACCAAATTTAGTAGTTGTGTTTAAAATCCATCATGACCAATTACCCTGTAAACATTTGTTATGGTGTTTGAACATTCTCCAAATTGTTATCCAATCATACTAATCCTGATTGGTGATTGTGTCAAGACGTATGATCGTGAGCAACAAGTTAACTCTTCTATAAGAAATATTTCCATGGTATTTCAGGCGCAACATATGGAATTCATCAATATCATGATCGATTTAGAAAAATGGACATCCAATGTAAAAGAGGCCAATGCCAAGGAATGATATGCACAGGTGCAAGTGAACAAGATACACACAAAGGAAATTTCATCTCTGAATACCTAGATTGATTAGTTGGAAAAACATAGAGATACATTATTACTCTTATGAAGCAACTTCAATTGATTCCAGACATAAGGCTTCGAGGAGCGGTCTTTTCTTGACACTAAATGGCACTTATCATTGCAGAAACCTGATGAGTGAATTCTTTACCAATGTGTTTTTGACTGATTCTCCAAATGTTAACTTTTGTAGTTGAGAATGAAACATCAAATTTTGTTGAAAAAAGATAATTACTGGTAGTTCTGTTAATGTTTTATTTTTATGTGACAAAGGCCCTTGTATATGAATTTTGACTTGTGCGACAACTTCTGATAGAATTTTGAGTATATGTATTTTTATTCTTGCAACAACAACTCTTTTGAATATAATACAAATTTTGGTTTTTTTGTGAATGTAAACATATTCTTGTGTGGCAATTTATGAACGTTTTTTTACTACAATTTTTCTTTGTCATTATTGTTTTGTATATTTTGTCCTTGAATTCATGATTACTAAATATTGTTTTGAACTCAATGACCCTCATCCGTAATTATGGAGGTTAGCAAGATATGCAACAATTTCTCACCATTTGAGAGTTATAGTTATTGACTTCGTCGAAATTTAACTGTGGAACTTTTCATACCCATTTATGGGAGTGTGCATGCCTTTGATGCGGTACAATGTCACCTTCCTTCATCAATGCCTTACTAGTTTCCCTTACACAGTATATGGAATTTTTCTTTCTGACTGTCCTTTTGATATTTGATGGTTTTTTTCTTTGTGTCCAAAACCATCACAGACATAGCATCTTATGGTATGGAATTACTTTGCATTATTCCCATAATATTTGCATTATTCTCCTCATGCCCTACCTCCAACCAATCCTTGGGTAATTATGCTTTTCTCCCATGCTATAATATTCTGTGCAAGTTATGTTTACTTCAACCTTCTCCTCATATGAATTGGAGTTTTCTTTCAGAATTTTCTTATTGTTGTTAAACCCAAGACCTGTCTTGTCATGGGGTGATCTTTAAGTAAGGAGGTTATCTAAGATCATGGTGCATTTATCAAATTTTGACTTTGTCTCCAATTGGGAAACTGTCTTATCCAATTCCTCCTTTAGTGAAAGAATCTCAAGCTCTTGCTTTTGACAACTCTCCTTCTCTTGAAGTTGACCTATCAAAATTTCCTTAAGGTTTATTGCCTCTTCAACTTGAATTCATAGTTCAATAATAGTCTTTGTAGTCTCTTCATGATCTTCATGTTTTTAACTTCTTGATTCTTCTTGTTGGGCCTAGGGAAAGCGTGCAAGAAATAAGCACAAGTGAAGAAACGTGCAAGAATCAGTCCGTAGCACAAGCACAAGCAAGGAAGAGGAAGCACGCGACAGGAATAGAAGAAATCCGTGCAGACAAGGAAATCTGCGAGGACAAAGGAAACTACATGGAACAAGAAATCTGCGTAGAATAAGGAATAGGTACAAAATATGTCACCTGCGCGGTAAAGGGAAACTGTGCAGAAGAAAGATACCGCATGGTAAAGCAGTAGAACAAGTGCAGAATAATGACCGAAAGCAATAGGATGATTGTGGGTGCTGCAGTCAGCTTAAGTCGGTGGATGCCACACAAGTGAACATATGATATAAGTAAGGTCATTAGTGCCTCGTGTCAAGTTATGATCACCACAGTTGCAGCCTAATGGGCGGTTGATGGTGATAGTTAACAGATTGCTTGTATGGATTCAACCCTATGTGGTCATGTAAAATAGTATAAATAGGAGGGATTCAGTAGTTAGAATGTTGCTTTTAGATTGGTAGTTTCTATTAGCCTACTCGGTGATGGCTTGTTGATCACTGTTAGTTTGTTTAAGTGAGTTAGTAGAGGGAAGGCAGGGAAGCCAAGTAGTAGATTAGAAGGAAGTTTGCAGGATGTAGTGAGAGGTAGTGCATTAGAAGAGAAGATCTACTAGAGAGGTGTAGAGGCGAGAGGAGTTGATCCAGGCCATGTGCAGATCAATAGATGGTAGCAGTAAATTAGGAGAAATAAGACAAAGAGCGTGAGAGAAAAAGAGATTATGAGTGGAAAGCTATATCTAAGACAATCTGCAGTCAAATGTAGGCTGAAAGTTCCCACAGGGGCTTCACTTTTTAACCAATAACCTATCACATTAGTTCATATTGTGGGTTTTAAAATGATAAAAATTTGAACCAATATATTGTAGGTATTAGGAAGGAAGAGGGGTTTAAGGTGGGGGTGGGTAGGGTGTTTTATAAGGATTGAGGTATAAAAAGGGTTGGGGAGGAGGTTTTAAGTATTGGGAAAGGGTTTCAAAAAAAAAATTGGGTCAATATCTCTGGAAATTAAGGGTATTCTTTAATATCCCATGATCACATTTGCTATGTGAGAGGTTCACTAAGTGAAGTCCTTGTAAAAGTGCCATATATTTCTCATGCCAGATGAAGAGCACGTTGTGGTTTTTCCCAGATGGGTTTCCATGTGAATTCTCTTGTGTGTTGATGATTTTTGGTATATGCATGCCAAGGGACTATAATCCCTCGACAAATCCAAAAGTTACCCATTGAAGAGATATCTCGAGTGATACTGTGCTTGCTTTGCGGGTATTGCCGACGGGGCTTGCTCTATTGGGCCGGTATGTCAGGCGTTTGCTGGGTTGAATGGCTACGCAGAACCTGGGTTGCGTGAGTTAGGAAAAGCTCCCAACAAATGGTTCTATTGTCAGGACCCTATTAATCAAAACAAGGGAAATGTTGTGGCACCCAACTAATAGTGAAGCCGAGGATTGGTTTGAGTTGAAAGCGAAGGAAAGTGAGGGTTTGCGGCTGAGCCCCGATAACTGGTTACAACAATATCTATATTTAGATGTCCATGAAAACTTTTTCACAGAATCCCTGTTGTATTACAAGAGTGGTTGTCGTATTTAGCGACCTGGAAGATTAACTTCCAGCAAAGAGGAGTAGTTGAATGGACCGACCTATTGACACAAGAAATAACGCAAGTAAGTAACCCTATTTCCAGAGATGTTGATTTTTGGATTGATAGCATATTGGAGGGATATGTTACTGAGTTCGTTGTTGAAGTGATAACCTCATATACCGAGGAAGAGAGACATTTTTTCCAAGGACCTCGGGGAAGGTAACTTATGTCTATAAACCTATGGATTAAAATGGTCCTTTATGAAAAGGGTATTTTACAACTCAGTGATTGAGTCACGCATTCCATGAAGCGGATATGCTGTGTAAATTTTAGGAGTAATATGGAAGGTAGTAAGAATAAATGTTCCCAGAGAGCTCAGGAGATGAGTTGGACACTGGATTCTTAAGGAGCGGAAGGGGGTTTCGGTTAGTGAAGAGGAGGAAGGTAACAGGAGGCAGGAGGGCTTATAGCCTACCCAGGGAAGGTGAATATGGATGTGAGTCAAACCTAGATGAAGGGTCCTGTGACGAAGAGAAGGACTATAGTCTGATTTCTGAGAGAGAAGAATCGGAAGAGTCTACAGAGATGTCAAGGACAGGATGTGACTACGACATTCCAAGAAGATCCCTTGAAGAGATACCTAGAAGTTCCTCACCTGAACCTCATGTGAACACTAGTGTTGGGAATGGTGAGAAAGGAATCCCATCAGTGATCCCAATAAATCCAGCAAATCCCAGGAACCCAGTGAACAACCCAGCTCCACCCGAATGGCGAGGACAGATGTTAGACTACCCACATTCAATGGGAGTGGAACAAAGGATCCATAACAACATTGGTTCCTCTGCGAGGCGGTATGGACCATCCGCCTCGTTAACAATGATGACATATAAAAAGTGCAAATGATCATGACTCTGTAGGGCTGCACGTTGGATTGTTACAAGAAGTACTATGTAGTACCACTCGAGAAGTCATAGAGGACTCTTGAGGAGATTCGACGTGAAATGATCTTGAAATTCAGAAAGCCACAATCTAAGTCCCAATGTATAACTAAGATCAAGGAGATTAATAAGGCTCCAGTAGAGACAGTATGGGACTTTGATCAACGGTTCAAGATGCTAATGGCCAAAGTAAGCTTCTAGATGTCAGATGTGCAACATAAAGAGTGGTTTGTTGTTGCGCTACTGCCGCACATTAGAGGACCACTCATGTAGCAAAATATTGCGACATAGACGGAGGCACTAGAATTGGAAATGAAGCTAGAGGATTCACCTATTGGAGATGGTTCCATAGGAATTATACATATTCAGTCACAATTAGCTAATCTGACTATTCAACTCCAGGACATAAAAAGGGGAAAAGAGGTGCAGGAAGACCTCTGGTATATGCGATGCCGGACCAATGGACATACCAAATATGACTGTCTGGTTTACATGAACTACATCTCTTCTGGTGCGCCAAACCCATTAAGTACCCAGGGGCTTCCCTCATGTGACATATGCCAGACAAGAGGACAAAGTGGCGTAGATTGCATGTTCCTGCAGAAGACGGTATGTACCCCAGCTAGTCTGTATTGTAAATTTTGTAGATTTGTAGGCCATGATGAAAAATATTGTAGGGCCAACCAACTTATGAGAAAGAAAACGGTAGATGCATATCTAATGAATACTGAGGAGAAAATAAATATTTAACAGGCTTAAGCCCAGTTCCAAGCCATGCCTTAGTTTCATCCTGTGCAACAGTTTCAGGCTGCGCCTTAGTTTTATCCTACGCAGTAGTTTTAGATGGCACCACAATTTCATAATACAACCCTGTATAACCATTATCAACAGCAGTATGCGCAACTGCAATACCTGTCGTAACTACCACAACCTCAGTTGAAGGGGGTGAAAATTATAGGGCTCAAGGAAGAGGAGGATTTGGCTAAGCGAGAGGACCAGTGGTTTGCTACAATTGTGGACCACAGGGCCACTATGCTAGAGACTTCCCTGAACCTGTGAAGACTTGCTCATATTGCATACAAGAACACAACGTGGAGCAATGTCCACACCTTATTGCTCTATGGAAAGCACAGATGATTGGAATAACTAACCCAACACCAAATCCTGTGTTGAATGCTCCCAACCTGAATGCTAATGCCAACATATAGATAATAGTCACAGAACCATAGGAACCAAGTGTATATTTGATAACTAGGGGAGGTGTCACGACTGGTGCATATAAAGTTATGCAGATAGATCCTGCGGCGCAAGCACAACCGCAGGTGTAGCCCACCGTGCAAAAGAAAGCACTACTTGATATTCAAAAGTAGAAGCACATATTCATGGATGTACGCCTGGAGTTTTTCGAAACAAAGTAGCCATCCACCTCAAGCCAAGTGAAGGATATGCCTCAGATATTCTAGAATTAATTTGAATGACAGACTGCAAGCAAGAGTGGAGATAAGGTTAGTAAGCTCAAACCATTCCTTTCAAGTTGTTTGGCACTAATACAGGACAAGGATGCACTTGCAGAGTTGGAAGTGCTTATAGAAACACTTTCGAAGGAAGACCCTCCAACAAACAAGGTTAACAATGTCAAGACAAAGTTCAGAATAGGATGTGAACTTAGGATGTATGCACAAATTGGTTATTATGGCATGGACTATATCATCCTTGACCTGGGATCCGATGTTAACATCTAAATGTGCCAGACATGGGAAATAATGGGCAAGCCACCCCTAAAATGGTCCCTAATTCAATTAAGGCTTGCTAATCAGGAAAAGGTCCTACTCATTGGTAGATTGAGTCAGGTCCAAGTGGATATTGAAGGATTCGAGGTCATAAATATAGTAGATGATACTCACTCATATATTGCGTTGTTGGGGATCGATTGGGCGATGGGAAACAAAACCATTATACACCTCAAAAGAAGGATCCTATCATTTGAATATGACAAGATGAGGGTAGTTGTGCCTGTTGACCCATTGGAAAGAAATAGATATGTTGAACCATTGTTCAATGAAGGGCGAGCTAATCACCTTGATAACATCTATAATGCGACCACCCTTAAGAAAGATTACATTAATCCTGCTATGGATGGTAACCTGAGCTAGATATGCGTGAGTTCATGTACATCAGATTTAGGAGAGGCACTTGAGAACTGGCATAACTCATTACATGAAGTCTCTATGAGGAGATGTTCCAGGATAACTAATTCTTTCTAATGAGTAGGAACTCAGTCGTGGATGCTGCCTACATATGAAGGATTTCCCAACTTGGCAACATTATTGACTGAGTTTGAAGAATTAGTAATAGAGCCACATTGACTATCTGCACTGGAATTTGCACTAAAATATACACCCACACGATGGTGGGGTATGCACAAAATCTCTATAACTAAATGGCTGCAGTGCAGATGACTACTGGAAGTAAGGTTTGAAGAAGAGGTCACAACGGTGACAAAAAGATATACAAGGTTATCAAACCCTGTTGAACACTTGGAGTAGTGTTCCGCAGCATTCTCGAACTATCTGAATCAGCAGTGGGTTCACCACTTCATCCATACTCTCGAAATGGCACCTAGAGGCTGGTACACATCTATGGAGTTGTGCCAAGAAACAAAGGAATGGGAAATGGTTGCATAAATTTTCACTTGCACATTCTAGTTCGTAGATGAGAAACGAATAGTTGATATTGCGCTGAAGACTATTAAGGAGAAGATATTCACTAAGATCCCACTGGCGGTTGCGTATTCTCAACCCTGTACTGCGCATTCCCACCCGTGCTGTGAGGCAGTTTAGCACTGGATGACCTATTATAACCTCTCCAGAAACCCAGAGGATGATCCGACTAACATCAATATTCAAGAGTCGAAAGGATCGCGTGCAGTAGAAGGAAGTGGCATGTCCAGTGAGCAGTTCATCAAGCCGCTAAAAATCAAGAAAGTTAACATACCATGATGACTGTGACGTGGCCCCATAAGGCTGAGGCATGCAGCACAAAAAAAAAGAGATCTAAAGGTAGGAAGACAACTAAAGCAGCATCTCCAATGCAATCAGGCGGGGAAAAATAAAGTTGCACTAAGGAATGGCACATTGTAAACCCACCAACAAACTGGCTACGAGACAATTGGTGGTTAGTGAAAGACAGTTGGAAGGCACTAAAGGACCGTTAAATGCATGAGGATTCAAAAAAGAGATTTGGCACTGGTGACAACTCGATAGCATTAATTTGGAAAGTATGAGGAGAATGACGGTGTGATTTTTGGTCCTATTCGTCGTATTAACCTTAAATGCCCTGACAAGTACAAATCTGAACCTAAGTGTGAGTAAAGGCTATGAAGGATGAGCCCATTTTCCCATCATTGCTTCCAGTCACTGCCTAGATGCCTGATCGCCAATAAATATCAGTCACCTCTGTAATAGTAACCTTTACATTTCCTTGCAGATCCAAGAAACCAGAGAGTCGAGCCAATTGAGAAAACCAAAACGATCCCTTAGAGTCGAAGCCCATGATTGTTGATTTATCCAGTGATTGTGAGTACTCCACTATTTCACCAGCCTCACCCTACCCGATAGTAGAAGTTCCTTTTGTCCTTGAAACTAGTCAGCCGACGAAGAAGATGAAGAATATGCAGGCTGAACCAAAGGCACCCCCAAGGCCGCCATGACCTCTACTAGCAGGAGGCAAGCTGATGCATGTACCTGTAACCCGACCACCATTGCAACCAGTCGGGGTAAATGTTTTTGCGGCCAGAGCTCCATCCAGTGTAGACCTCCCTTCTTTCTCTGGTCCCCCATCGAAGATACCCAAAGTCCACATATCTGACTTGGTTCTTCCACCAACACCAGTGGACACAGAGCTGACTGATGAAGAAAAGAACTTCCAGCCTCCATATGTGTCACCGAGCAAGCCAGACACCGCAAGAGTTCCAGTTGATGCACAGGAACTTCTGAAAGAGCCCACCATTCCAGAATGCATCCCATGGTCTCAGGATACCATCACTCCCAAACTTTAGGAATTGAAGTTTGAAGACTACGACACCAGGAGGCAAGAGGAGTTGGCCAGAAATCGATTCTTGGTCACGGTTCCTGGTGGAACGCCGAATGCAGATGTAGTTTCTGCAATGGAATCTGTCACATACCCCAATTTTGTAAAAATAATGTTAAATTGTTTTAATTATATTCCTGAGACATTATGTTAAATTTAATGCTAAGTAGGAACTGATGACTCAGCAGAGTCAACATAAGTGAAATGTAATTCAGAATATTTTATTATTAATAAATAAATTGTGGAGACAACAGCATGGGAGAGCTGTTAAAAAGAGGTTACTGGTCAAACTGGTGGATGGAACTAGGTGGAGGGCAAAAGACAAGTGGCAGCATCCTCAAACACTTCCCAAGTTGCAGGTGGCAACTTCCCTACAATTGGGGTCATGATCCCCCAATAAAGTGGGATCAGAGTAGGTGGCTCATTAAATGAAAACTAACCCAAAAAGACCTAGGCAATCTTTTAAAAATACCCAATGAATAGAGCTGAGGCTGCTCAGATATTTTCCAGAGAGAAATCATTCAGGTGAATGATATTCAAGAAATTCATTGGGGAAAAAGGGAAAAATAGTAAGGAAGTTGTTCTGAGAGGAATGCTGCAGTAACTTGGTGATTTACCGCTGGTTAGCTGGGAGAACTTACTGATAAGTTCTGGATTAATACTGAATTTGAAGACTGGTATCTGACGATTGTTGCACCTAGTTCCAGCCAGGGAGACCAGAGCAAGCTCGGGGGTCCTGAGGAGTCGCTGTTTGAGCGCTCTCCAGGAGTTGGTAGGGAGGAACGGCCTCCCATTGCTGTTGTTGTCCAAAGATCAAGCAGGTTCTGTTACTTAACTGTCTTTGTTTCAATACTGTGAATGGTTGAATGTTATGTTTGAAGTTTATGATATAAGAGTTAACTGGTTTAGTAATGTAAATGTTTTAGTTTATTAGTAATGGAATCTTTTGATGAAAGATAAAGACCCACTGTGTTTTTCCACATCTGGGTTTTACCAGACCGTACTCCAGCACAGGGGTAAATTTAAATAATAATAGCATGATGAGAATTGTAGAGTAGTAGTTTCTTAATCTATTTTCAGAAAAGATATTTTATTGACAGTTGTATGAGTTCTTAGTTAAAAACTACTTCCTTGTACTGTATTTTGCTTTTAGTAATTTTATATTGTAGAGAATAAATAGAAGAGTATAATAATCGCTCTAGAGTAGATTTTAGACTAGATTTATTAACTATTTTACCATATAGTTCTTTTCTTCCAGATTAGAATAACTTCACTACTATATGTCTAATAATAAACTGAAAGTAGGAATAGTTATATAATGAGTAGATACTACTGTCAAACCAATCTGGTCTAGATTTTATGAATGTTTTGTGATGTATTCATTTCATTATTGTTCCTTCTTTTTATTGGGACTAAGCTCGAACAAGTTTCCAGAGCTGTTATTCTTTTTATTTAGAATATGAACAAATGTTAATATTGGTGCTTATAAGATAAACTATGGATAGAGTTAATTAAATTCTGGATATATATAAATAAATATCATAACTAAGAAAACAAATTAATTACAAAAGAACATAGATAGTATAGCATAAATTACACAAGAATTAAATAACAAGTACTATTTCGATATACTTATAAAATAAACTAAGAATACTATTATAGAGGCTATAGTAATCACAGAGAGATAATATAGTTATTATAATAGGAATAAGGTACTTTATTTATGCAATATAGGAATATTATTACTAATAATATAAATAGTATTCTCATTACTATAAGTATATTCCAGAATTAATTATACTATCTGAGCTACAATTATACTCACAGTACTTAAAATTATTGTAAAAAGAAAGACATAAAAACCCTATATCATTAAAAGAGTATAAACTATACATCAATAATTACAAAATTTATTAACAAGAAAGTCAAATTATAAACCAGGTATAGAAACCCTAATAATAATATTATTTTAACAATAAACAAGTCAAATGCATTTTGTACAGGAAGTAAACAACAGAAGTACAGGATGCTCTTTTATCGAGCTTCTTTACATATTATAAATATAACTAGTAACCCTAACATTGTAGAAGCAATTTTCAACTTAGCAGTAATTTTTGAAAGAAGAAGGAACGGAGTTATTTTTCTTCATTGTCAAATTAGGGTAAAACCCCTATTCATTCATAATATACAAAAGTAATGACTGTAAAACCCAGTTTTGTAATAATAACCCATGGTCGTACTGAGAAATTACACATGAAGGCTTACAGCGTGTTCTTTTACTATAAACACAGTAATATATACAAAATAAAATTTATACTCACGGCCGAGGCTGGAGAGCCCTGCAATAGAGCTAGGGTCTTAACCAAACGGTGTTAAACAGCGAACAAACAACCAAAAACAACCAAAATCCATGAGGGTCTAATAGGCCGCAATGACCAATCCCTCAATACCCATAAGGGTTTGCATAAGGTGGATGAGCCATGGAGAAACCAGGGCTTACCATGGCCCCTTATCGCCGCAACCCCATACTCTTTGTGCAGATAGAGAAGAGAGGCAGGTCGTATCTGCAAAAACCAACATACGTCCAGCTGTTAAATATTTATTAAAGGCAAAAGAGACGTATTTACAAGAATTTAGCAATATCATTAAAATAAAACGAATAATTCTTTTACCTTAGCAACTGAAAAGTTATCAACAACAATGCAGCGACTAGGGACCAGCACGAGCAAGGAGTCTGACATTTAGTTGCAAAAGAAACGACGTTACAACACTCATGAATCACCGACAGCAGGGAACCCTCGCGTCATATAACTGAAGGACTACGTAAAACCCTAAATCCGAGTTGTTACTCCTTCCAACAACGCACAGTAAATGGTGAAACTCAAACCACAATACTCCAAAAGGAGGAACCACTCCCGTAGTGGTAAACTGAAGGAGAATGGTAAGGATTGTCACAGTTAAGGGTTCAAGTTTTAGCAATGGAGGCAGCGAAAAGAAAATAGGAGAACGATTAACGCATGATGAGAAGAATCACCATGAAATGGCCTTCCCTTTGGAGCAATTGGGCAAGTTAACCAGGGAGGAGAAGCCATAGGCAGTCGCAGCACTACACAGGTGATAGAGTGGCTGGTTTTCTTTCACAGAAGATGGACTAGTGCCTGAAAGCGAGGGAGGATAATAAGCTAGGTCTTGGAGAAGACTCTTTTAAATCCTGCGATGCATGGCCCAAACGAAGCCACATCGCCATGCAAATAATTTGCCACGGTGGGTTTCCTTTTTATATTTTTGACGAGCTAATCATGAGGATCCAGTGTTAACAATCATTTGTATGTCTCCAAGGTTATACCTTAGTCCCGACCGAGTCAACCTATCATTGGAACATTATAACAAATATTATGTTATTACGTAAACTTTGCCATGGAACTTACCACCGATGCAAGGTTTAACAAATCATTACAATACATTATAATATATTATCACCCATGCGATGCAATCAAATGATAACACTATGTTCATCATGGGTAAAGCCAACAATATGACAAGGATCCTTGTATCATGATATTTTTATTTAATAAACATTTGATTTAAGGAGCACTATATCTAGAGTGGTAAGTGCAATAACATCATCTTGTATACAAACTTGAAATGTCTAAGGTAAATATTTTAAGAGTTATCTTTAGAGTAAGACTATAAACTTAAATTGTCTTGGACTTGATTATGACCTGTTCATCCAGGTGAATGACTACTTTGTCATTTAAAACCTTACAGTCTTAATAGAATAATTTTGTAACATGATTATAGGAGGGAAGTCTAATACCTATGGCTAAGTAAGAATATTATTTTTACAAGTATTCCACCAACACTTATATTATAATTATAGAGTATACTAATGGTTGACTTTAAGGAGGTTGTAGATTCAACCATAGTAACTATTGTGTTATAATGTTAACCTTTATAGTCTTTCCATATTCATCTAAGTTTGATAAATGCTTACAAGAGGAAATAGCAACTAAATATTTTGATGAATGCTTCATCTGGAATAAATGTCCTTAACTTAGAATTTGTCACATATGAAGGTGAAGCCATTTAAGAGAAAGTTTATCAACGTAACGGTTAGACCTTGAAACTTTTATGTTGTACATTCTTTTAATGATTAGAATAATAACTAGTTTACAGTAGGTTATCCATCAGACCTAAGATAAGCTTTAGTATATTTTGAATCAGTGGTAATGTAAATAAGACTGGGTGCATCAGCATGAATATATCCCTATCAGTGGATAGTTTGAATTTAGTAGCAGTAAATTGTAAACCCCTTATTCATACACTTTACGAAGTAAGAGTAATTGTGCTTTCTTAAACATAAAATTTTGATTTTTGTATTCTACTTGTAAACAATCTTATTTAAAGATATTTTGACACTGACAACTATGATAGATATCAGATAGATCAATAATCTTAAGAACTATATTTCTACCTCTGCTAGAATGAAGAACAGATAATGGATTTACCGCAGTAAGCATTGATATGTGCTTAGTGACTAATGACTTACTGAACTTTGATTTGAAAAAAAACTTGTACTTAAAGACTTTAGAATTTTTACTTGCAGCAGCCAATCTTCTTACCTGTAATCTATAAGGACAGAAGGAACTTTTTGCATTATCTCGAAAGCTAAGTAAGCCCAGTTTTCATGACAGCCCCACCTTATGTTAGCAAAAAGAAACAAGTCAGTAAAATGAAAAGATTTGTTCTACCACTCTACACAAATAATAGATGAATTTTAATAATGAGTTGATAACCTTTAACTAATTAAATGATTAATTAACTGCATTTATGTAATATTATGTAAATTAAAAATTTTAAATTTTTCGGAAAATTTGGGGTTTTGACATGTGGTATCACAGCATGGTTTAAATACTAGGCCTCAATGCAGCCCAACTAGTTTCCGTAGAACAGTAAAAACAATATACTAATCTATATTCTGTTTTATGTAAAGAAGCAGAAAATTTCTTTTTTTTGAATCTAACAGGCAGGTATGGAGAAGTTAGGAGAATATGCTGAGGAGGAGTCTCCAAACATTGAGACAAGACAAATGTCCAGAGAACCTATCTTAGAAGAGGTAACTGCTTATTCTTCAAAGCTGATGCAGACTATAAAGGATTTGAAGACTGAAATGGAATCAGTCAAGAAGGACAATGAAAGGATTTTGAAGACTCAAGAAGAGTTGAACCAAATTTTGATGGAAAAATTTTAGACTGAAGGGAGGAGCAAAAGATCCGAATCTGAGGAAGCTAGCCATCAGAAAGGATATAAAAATATGAAGCTGGATAAAGCTGAAAGTAGTTCATCATCTGAAGGGTTCAAGGAACAACAAAGTTATTACACTACTAGTGACATTAGTGAGGCTGAGTTGTATGATAGAAAGAAGAAGTATAGACCATATGAAGAGATTTTCGAGGAGTTTAAAAAAATAAAGCCCCCAACTTTCAACGGAGAGACTAAAAAAGGGGAGGAAGTAGAGTCCTGGTTATCCGGGATGAAGAAATATTTTCAGATATACAACTATTCAAGTCAGCTGAAGGCAAGAATGGCAATCTATAGTCTCACTGGAAAAGCAGACATATGGTGGTAAGATCTGAAAAGAGTCAAAGGGATCAAGGAAAAAGAAGTTAATTGGAGTACCTTTAAAAGGTACTTCAAGAAGAAATTTCTGTCCGAATAATATTATGAAGAAAGAGCTAAAGAACTTTATGAATTAAAGTTGGAATCCATGACTATGAAGGATCTAAACAGTAAATTCTTAAGCTTGTTGAGGTATGTACCTTATTTAGTCGATGAGAAACCTAAAGTGCAGCGGTTTCTCAGTTGTCTGCCATATCACATTAAGGACAGAATCGAGTATGATAACCCAAAGAATCTAGAGGAAGCCATGCGAAAGGCTAATTTTTGTTTTGAACAGAGCAAGAAGAAAGAAGGCATAGCCAACTGGAAGGCTAAGAAAAACAACAGTCAGCCCGAGTTCAAGAAAAATGAATTTGTACCTCAGAAGAATTTCAAAAATAATAAGAACATAAATTATTCTAACAGTAAGAACTTCCAGGGAAATAGAAATGGTGCTTCTACTAATTCTAATAATTCCAGTAACTTTAAAGGAAAGGAAGCTGCAAACAGTCATGGGAATTTCACTAAGAATTTCGAATGGAAGGAGCCTGTTAAGTGTTGGGAATGCAATGGGCCGCACTATGCCCCGGTCTGCCCAAATCGGAAAAAGTCAAACAACAATATTCACACTGTGCAGGATGAAATGACCATTGGAGAATTTGTGAGGACTATGCCCAGAATAAATGCAGCTTTGGAGAACTGCCAAGCTAACTATAAGACTTCCATGGTGGAAGTGGATGGTATGGTTAATCAAACCCCTGTAACCATTTTAATTGATCCAGGAGCTAGTCTTAGTTATGTTTCACCTCAAATAGTGGAAATGTGTAATTTGACTGTTGAAAAGTTTGATAGTTCCTGGTTAGTTCAATTAGCCACTGGGGAAAAAAGGAAAGTAACATGTTATGTGAAAGAATGTGCTTTACTGATGGATGATTTTAAAACTACAGTTAAGCTTAATTTTTTACCACTTGGCTCGTATGATTTATTAATTGGTATGGACTGGTTAGATCAGCATAAGGTAGTTTTAAAATGTTATGATAAAACCTTTACGTGCGTAAATAATAATGAACAACCAGTAACAGTTAAGGGTATTCCTAGGAAAACTGTGATTAGGTAGATTTTTGCTTTACAACTTAAAAGAGTTGTCAGGAAAGGGTGTAAAGCCTATGTTGTAGCCATTACAGATGAGGCAAGTAGGTCTAAAAAAGATAAGTTAAAAATATAAGATATTCTTGTTTTAAATGAATTTACTGATGTCTTTCCAGAGGAAATTCCAGGATTACCTCCCAGGAGGGAACTGGATTTCACTATTGAATTGGTGCCAGGTGTGGTAACTATCTCAAAAGCTCCGTATCGTATGAATATTTTAGAAATTAATGAACTAAAATCACAGTTAAAAGAGTTAATAGATAAGAAGTACATTCGACCCAGTTTGTCCCCTTGGGGAGCACCTGTCATCTTTGTCAAAAAGAAAGAAGGAACTATGCGACTATGCATAGATTACCGCCAACTAAATAAGATGACTATTAAAAACAGATATCCGTTGCCCCGCATAGATGATCTGTTTGATCAACTACGTGGAGCTACGCTGTTCTCAAAGATAGACCTGAGATCAGGATATCATCAGGTAAGGATTAAAGATGAGGATATTTTCAAGGCATCCTTCAGAACAAGGTATGGACATTACGAATTTGTCATAATTCCATTTGGGCTTACCAACGCCCCAGCTATCTTTATGTGTCTAATGAATAATATAATGCATAAATATTTAGATAAATTTGTTGTCATATTTATTGATGACATATTAATTTACTCTAAAACTGAAGCAGAACATAAAGAACACTTAAAGATAGTTTTACAAGAGTTGCGAGAGAAACAACTCTTCGTAAAGTTTAGCAGGTGTGACTTCTTTAAGGATCAAATCCAGTACTTAGGTCACATAGTGACTAAGGAAGGGATTTTAGTTGATCCTAAAAAGATTCGGGCTATCGAAGATTGGCCAGTTCCAAAAGACGTAACAGATGTTAGGTCATTCATGGGAATTACAAGTTATTACCAGAGATTCATTGAAGGCTTTTCAAAAATAGCTAATCCAATCACTTCCTTGCAAAAGAAAGGCAAGAAGTTCGATTGTAACTTAAAGTGTGAATAAAGTTTTAAGAAATTAAAAACCTTATTAACAACTGCGCCTATTCTAAGAATAGCAGATCCTAATAAGGATTTCGTGGTATGCACCGATGCTTGTAATGATGGTTTAGGCGGTGTGCTGACTCAAGACGGGCATGTCATTGCCTATGAGTCCAGGAAGTTAAAAATCCACGAAAATAATTATGCAACTTATGATTTAGAACTTGCAGCTATTATACATGCCTTAAAAATGTGGCGACACCACTTAATAAGCAGAAAGTTTATTTTAATGACTAATAATAAAGGTCTGAAATATCTTTTAGATCAGCCCAACTTAAATGCAAGACAAGCAAGGTGGTTATCCTTCTTGAGTGAATATGATTTCGAAATTCAACACATAAAAGGAAAAGAAAATAAGGTTGTTGATGCTTTAAGCAGAAATGCAAAGCTGAATTTTACAGGAGCAATTAGCACTTATGCTTCTGATTTAAATGAACAGCTTATAGAAGGGATAAAACAGGATGAAATTTATAAAAAATTACAAGTTACAGCTAAAGAAGAACCTACAGATAGCTTAATAAAAGGTTATAGTCTAAATAAAGATGGATTTTTATTGTTTAAGGACAAACTGTATGTGCCTAATGTGCCTAAGATTAAATTGCTGATTTTGGATGAAGTTCATAAAACACCTTACTCAAGACATCCAAGCTACCAAAAGACTGTAACCATGATAAGAAAAGAATATTTCTGGCCTAATATGAAATACGAAGTAGCTGAGTTTATAGCTAGATGTTTGGACTGTCAACAAGTGAAAACAGAACACCAACATCCAGCTGGTTTACTGCAACCTTTTCCTATTCCTAGTTGGAAATGGGAAGTAATCAGCTTGGATTTTATTACTGGATTGCCCAGAAATCAGAATCAGAATGATTCAATTATGGTGGTGGTAGATAAATTAAGTAAAGAAGCACATTTCATTCCTATTAAACTACTTACAAGGCTACAAACATAGCTGACATATTCTTAAAGCAAACTTTTTGGCTACATGGTGTACCGAAGGTTATCATTTCAGACAGGGATCCTAAATTCACAGGGAATTTCTAGAAATCCTTGTTTAAGGGATTGAATACAACACTGAATTTCAACACCTCCTTCCATCCTCAAATAGATGGACAGACAGAAAGAGTGAATCAAGTGTTGGAAGATTTGTTAAGGATGTATGTTAAATATTAGCCAGGTAAGTGGAAAGACTACTTGTATTTAGCAGAGTTTGCATACAATAACAACTATCAGTCATCAGCTAAGTTCAGTCCATTTGAAATTCTGTATGGGCGTATATGCAACACTCATATCTCCTGGAATAATCCAGTAGATAGATTAGTGTTAGGACCAGAATTATTGAAGGAAATGGAACAGATTGTGAAACAAGTGCAGGAAAATTTAAAGGTAGCACATGATCGGCAAAAGAGCCAAGCAGATTTAAAAAGAACTCCCAAAGAGTTCCAGGTGGGTGAGCATGTGTTTATAAAGGTAAGACCAAAGAAAATCTCTCTAATACTGGGGAGTTGTGCAAAGCTAGCACCATGTTACTGTGGTCCATTTGAAATTTTATCCAGAATTGGTCAAGTTGCATATCAGCTAGCGTTACCACCTAACTTCAAAGTGCATAATGTTTTTCATATTTTTGTTCTGAAAAAGTATGTTCATGATGCCACTCATGTGATTGATTGGAATGTTGTATAGGTGGAACCAGAAGGAGAAGTTATGGTGGAATCGGACTGTATCCTTGGGAGGAGGGAAATTACTCTGCGAAACCGCACAATTGGACAGTTGAAGGTGCAATGGAAGTACCTTAGTCCTAAAGAATCTACCTGGGAACTGGAAAGTAAGATGCGAGAAACATATCCGAATTTGTTCCAGGAGGTTGCAGAGGAGGAAGAATAAGTAACATCGAGGACGATGTTACATTTTAAGGGGGTGTGTATGTCACATACCCCAATTTTGTAAAAATAATGTTAAATTGTTTAATTATATTCCTGAGACATTATGTTAAATTTAATGCTAAGTAGGAACTGATGACTCAGCAGAGTCAACAGAAATGGAATGTAATTCAGAATATTTTATTATTAATAAATAAATTGTGGAGACAACAGCATGGGAGAGCTGTTAAAAAGAGGTTACTGGTCAAACTGGTGGATGGAACTAGGCGGAGGGTAAAAGACAAGTGGCAGCACCCTCAAACACTTCTTAAGTTGCAGGTGGCAACTTCCCTACAATTGGGGTCATGATTCCCCAAGAAAGTGGGATCAGAGCAGGTGGATCATTAAATGACAACTAACCCAAAAAGACCTAGGCAATCTTTTAAAAGTACCCAATGAATAGAGCTGAGGATGCTCAGATATTTTCCAAAGAGAAATCATTCAGGTGAATGATATTCAGGAAATTCATTGGGGAAAAAGGGAAAAACGGTAACGAAGTTGTTCTAAGAGGAATGCTACAGTAACTTGGTTATTTACAGCTGGTTAGCTGGGAGAACTTACTGATAAGTTTTGGATTAACACTGAGTTTGAAGACTGGTATCTGACGATTGCTACACCTAGTTCCAGCCAGGGAAACCAGAGCAAGCTCGGGGGTCCTGAGGAGTCGCTGTTTGAGCACTCTCCAGTAGTTGGTAGGGAGGAACAACAACCATTGCTGTTGTTGTCTAAATATCAACAGGTTCTGTCATTAACTGTCTTTGATTAAATACTGTGAATGGTTGAATGTTATGTTTGCAGTTTATGATATAAGAGTTAACTGGTTTAGTAATGTAAATGTTTTAGTTTATTAGTAATGGAATCTTTTGATGAAAGATAAAGACCCACTGTGTTTTTCCACATCTGGGTTTTACCAGACTGTACTCCATCATAGGGGTAAATTTAAATAAGAATAGCATGATGAGAATTGCAGAGTAGTAGTTTCTTAATCTATTTTCAGAAAAGATATTTTATTGACAGTTGTATGAGTTCTTAGTTAAAAACTACTTCCTTGTACTGTATTTTGCTTTCAGTAATTTTATATTGTAGAGAATAAATAGAAGAGTATAATAATCGCTCTAGACTAGATTTTAGACTAGATTTATTTACTATTTTACCATACAGTTCTTTTCTTCCAGATTAGAATAACTTCACTACTATATGTCTAATAATAAACTGAAAGTAGGAATAGTTATATAATGATTGGATACTACTGTCAAACCAATCTGGTCTAGATTTTATGAACGTTTTGTGATGTATTCATTTCATTATTGTTCCTTCTTTTTATTGGGACTGAGCTCAAACAAGTTTCCAGAGCTGTTATTCTTTTTATTTAAAATATGAACAAATGTTAATATTGGTGCTTATAAGATAAAATCTGGAGATAGTTACTTAAATTCTGGATATATATATAACTAAATATCATAACTAAGAAAACAAATTAATTACAAAAGAACATAGATAGTATAGCAAAAACTACACAAGAATTAAATAACAAGTACTATTTCGATATACTTATAACATAAACTAAGAATATTATTATAGAGGCTATAGTAATCATAGAGAGATAATATAGTTATTATAATAGGAATAAGGTACTTTATTTATGCAATATAGGAATGCTATTACTAATAATATAAATAGTATTCTCATTACTGTAAGTATATTCCAGAATTAATTATACTGTCTGAGCTACAAGTATACTGACAGTACTTAAAATTATTGTAAAAAGAAAGACATAAAAACCCTATATCATTAAAAGAGTATAAACTATACATCAATAATTAAAAAATTTATTAACAAGAAAGTCAAATTATAAACCAGGTATAGAAACCCTAATAATAATATTATTTTAACAATAAACAAGTCAAATGCATTTTGTGCAGGAAGTAAACAACAGAAGTACATGATGCTCTTTTATCGAGCTTCTTTACATATTATAAATATAACTAGTAACCCTAACATTGCAGAAGCACTTTTCAACTTAGCAGTAATTTTTGAAAGAAGAAGGAACGGAGTTATTTTTCTTCACTGTCAAATTAGGGTAAAAACCCTATTCATTCATAATATACAAAAGTAATGACTGTAAAACCCAGTTCTGTAATAATAACCCATGGTCGTACTGAGAAATTACACATGAAGGCTTATATCCTGTTCTTTTACTATAAACACAGTAATATATACAAAATAAAATTTATGCTCACGGCCGAGGCCGGAGAGCCCTGCAATAGAGCTAGGGTCTTAACCAAACGGTGTTAAACAGCGAACAAACAACCAAAAACAACCAAAATCCATGAGGGTCTAACAGGCCGCAATGACCAATCCCTCAATATCCATAAGGGTTTGCACAAGGTGGATGAGCCATGGAGAAACCAGGGCTTATTGTGGCCCCTTATCGCCGCAACCCCATACTCTTTGTGCAGACAAAGAAGGGAGGTAGGTTGTATCTGCAAAAACCAACATACGTTCAGCTGTTAAATATTTATTAAAGGCAAAAGAGATGTATTTACAAGAATTTAGCAATATCATTAAAAGAAAATGAATAATTCTTTTACCTTAGCAACTGAAAAGTTACAAACAGCAATGCAGCGACCAGGGACCAGCACGAACAAGGAGTCTGCCATTCAGTTGCAAAATAAACAGTGTTACAACACTCATGAATCACCGACAACAGGGAACACTTGCGTCATATAACTGAAGCAGTAGATGAAACCCTAAAGCCAAGCTGTTACTCCTTCCAACAACACACAGTAAATGGTGAAACTCAAACCACAACACTCCAAAAGGAGGAACCACTCCCGTAGTGGTAAACTGAAGGAGAATGGTAAGGACTGGCACAGTCAAGGGTTCAATTTTTAGCAATGGAGGCAGGGAAAATCAAACAGGAGAACGATTAACGCATGATGAGCAGAAGCACCATGAAATAGCCTTCCCTTTGGAGCAATTGGGCAAGTTAACCAGGGAGGAGAAGCCATAGACAGTCGCAACACTACACAGGTGAGAGAGCGACCAGTTTTCTTTCACAGAAGATGGACCAGTGCCCAAAGGCGAGGGAGGATAATAAGCTAGGTCTTGGAGAAGACTCTTTTAAATCCTGTGATGCATGGCCCAAACGAAGCCACGTCACCATGCAAATAATTTTCCACGGTGGGTTTCCTTTCTATAGTTTTGACGAGCTAATCACGAGGATCCAGTGTTAACAATCATTCGGCTGTCTCCAAGGTTATACCTTAGTCCCGGCCGAGTCAACCTATCATTGGAACATTATAACAAATATTATGTTATTACATAAACTTTGCCATGGAACTTACCACCGATGCAAGGTTTAACAAATCATTACAATACGTTATAATATATTATCACCCATGCGATGCAATCAAATGATAACACTATGTTCATCATGGGTATAGCCAACAATATGAAAAGGAACCTTGTATCATGATATTTTTATTTAATAAACATTTGATTTAAGGAGCACTATATCTAGAGTGGTAAGTGCAATAACATCATCTTGTATACAAACTTGAAATGTATAAGGTAAAGATTTTAAGAGTTATCTTTAGAGTAAGACTATAAACTTAAATTGTCTTAGACTTGATTATGACCTGTTCATCCAGGTGAATGACTACTTTGTCATTTAAAACTTTACAGTCTTAATAGAATAAGTTTGTAACATGATTATAGGAGGGAAGTTTAATACCTATGGCTAAGTAAGAATATTATTTTTACAAGTATTCCACCAACACTTATATTATAATTATAGAGTATACTAATGGTTGACTTTAAGGAGGTTGTAGATTCAACCATAGTAACTATTGTGTTATAATGTTAACATTTATGGTCTTGCCATATTCATCTAAGTTTGATAAATTCTTACAAGAGGAAATAGCAACTAAATATTTTGATGAATGCTTCATCTGGAATAAATGTCCTTAACTTAGAATTTATCACATATGAAGGTGAATCCATTTAAGAGAAAGTTTATCAACGTAATGGTTAGACCTTGAAACTTTTATGTTGTACATTATTTTAATGATTATAATAATAACTAGTTTACAGTAGGTTATCCATCAGACCTAAGATAAGCTTTAGTATATTTTGAATCAGTGGTAATGTAAATAAGACCAGGTGCATTAGCATGAATATATCCCTATCAGTAAATAGTTTGAATTTAGTAGCAATAAATTGTAAACCCCTTATTCATACACTTTACGAAGTAAGAGTAATTGTGCTTTCTTAAACATAAACTTTTGATTTTCGTATTCTACTTGTAAACAATATATTTAAAGATCTTTTGACACTAACAACTATGATAGATATCAGACAGATCAGTAATCTTAAGAACTATATTTCTACCTCTGCTAGAATGAAGAACAGATAATGGATTTACCTCAGTAAGCATTGATATGTTCTTAGCGACTAATGACTTAATGAAATTTGATTTGAAAACAAACTTGTACTTAAAGACTTTAGAATTTTTACTTGCAGCAGCCAATATTCTTACCTATAATCTGTAAGGACAGAAGGAACTTTCTGCATTAGCTCGAAAGCTAAGTAAGCCCAGTTTTTATGACAACCCCACGTTATGTTAGCAAAAAGAAACAAGTCAGTAAAATGAAAATATTTGTTCTACCACTCTACACAAATAACAAATGAATTTTAAAAATAAGCTGATAACCTTTAACTAATTAAATGATTAGTTAACTACATTTATGTAATATTATGTAAATTAAAATTTTAAATTTTTCGAAAAATTTGGGGTTTTGACAGAATGGGTGTGTGGATTGGAACAGTCAGGCATATTAAACCTATTCCTTATGCCACACTTGAGCCGCACTGCCTTGGTTGGCATGTATGTCAATTAGCTTATGGTCTGCTTCCATGGAGGTTACCTCTAGCTAAGAAATCCATATGAGGTAACGGTTGATATAATCTTGGCCATCACGGGTCTCCCACGACAAGGAGTCGACCTGGTCCTGTACCTGCACAAGGACAGGGAAAACTAGAAAAGAATGGCATGAATACCAAGTACCGGCTTGTCCATGATAGAAAGGGATACCTTATTAGCTCTATTGATGACATTGTTGTAAGGGTTGCAACAAAAATCTTCTGCAGTAAGGTTCTACGCAAGATGAGGCCTATTGAATGCACTGCTACAATAGTAGAGCCAGTAGAATAGTGTGTACAAGGAGTGCACATTAACTGGTCCCAGTTCCTCGTCAATGAACTGATGGACAACACGCAGGACCTTTCCATTGTGAAAATGCACTTCTTGTGGATTTTGATTATGATATTGTTTGCAACATGGACTCCTCCACCAGATTATCAACCCATGTATATCCTAGTAGAGCTCCTTAGTGCACCGTTCTAGAACCTCTGGGACCACAAAGAAAACACGCACAAGGCCGATACAAAGCTTGCATTCTTTCTGCAAGGAGAAAGGATTAGACAAATTGCACGCCAGCAATGTAGAATGTTCCCTACAATGATGGCTAAATATCCTTTCATTAACTTCTACATGGGGCCATACAATATCATCTTGCATCTATGCAATGACCCCAAGAAGTAGGCGCTCTCAACCTTCTTCATCATCAAAGATGTAGATATCGAGAGGGAAATCAAATACTGTCCCAAAGAATGGCTTAGCCAGCGTGTGGAGGTGCCTGCAGAGTAGCAAGTGCTATAGGGGTGTCCACAAGAGAACCCACCCCAAGACTGTGCCAATACTAACAGACAGGAGAATCGAGATGGTGCCCAAGAAGAAGAAGAAGAAAAAGAAGAGTGAGACCCACCTAATGTGGGTGAGAAGGCACCCCTACTGATGAGGAGGTGCATGCTGAAAGAACCATGAAAAGAAAGGGCAAAGAGCCCATGGAGGAATATGCAGAAGACTTGGGCATCCCACATAGGAAGAAGCAGAAGGATAAATGACCCCAAGTCATGAGTATAGAAGAGGAGGATCTAACTCTTCTTAGAGAGGCAGTCACTGAAGTAGTTGAGTCTAATTTGGGTAATATCACACGCATCCAAACCAATTGGATGACTTCACTCAGTTTGCAAGTTACTCAGCTAGAAGAGGCCGTCAAAAAAGTGTGTGATATCGTGTAGGACGAGACCTATGGTGTAGACCCATTAGACACTTTGGTGACATCAGTGCTGCTCCCACCCTTAAGAATAGAAATGCCTGAATAGGCATTTTCTATAGAAGAAGTAGAAAAAGAGGCAAGTGTTCATAGATTGGACACATTAACTTTGAATTTCTCTAAGCTGATGTTGTAGCAAATATATTCCATTTAGCATGCCACAGCTACAGAGATAAGAATTCAAGAAAATGTAGATGCATATCAGGAAGCCAAGGAAACCAAGAAAGCAAAGGAGCGCAAACAAGTCATCAAGTTCCAGCATAAAGACCTCGAAGCACAAGCGTAGAGGCAGGCTTCACTGGAAGAATCCATAAAGGAGGCAGTCGCACAACTGTCAAATGATGAAGAAGGAGGCAAGGCAAAACCTATGCACCAATTGAGGTGGTTATCCAAACTAGTCATAGATATAAATAAATAGGTTTAGGACTTAAATACCAACCAGCAACCAAGCACCCCTCCCAAAATTGTTCAAAAGAGGAAAAAATTAGGAAATCAAGCTGTTGGTCGGCTTAGGGAAGAAAAATAGATCTGCATAGAGGCCGTGGAATCAATTGTTGTGGTATGGGAGAAACTTATTGAGGATGAGACCGTGGAACAACTTGTTGAGTAGGCGTGGAAAATAGACCTATAAGTACTGGAAGTGAAGGCAGAGATTAAGAAGCTACCAACAAAGCATAAAATCACCAAAGGTGTTGAGCTCAAGTAGTTCCAGGATAAGGCAAGAACCATGCGCGAGTAGGAGCACATGTGCAACAAATAGATGGCTGAGAAATAAGCCAAAGTTGAAAGGTTGATAGAGCTAATTGATCCTATCTAGCAGCGAATCAACAAGTTCACATAGGAACTAGCCAATGCATCGTTGGAACACCCTAGCTCTGATAAAGTGTAGGAACTAGAAAAGTAGGTAGCAGAAGCCTTCCCAAAGATAGAAAGGGTTACTTCCATTTTTACTCAATTCCAACAGAAGGTTGGAAGCATAGAACAAAATGCGTCGGAAGATGCACCAGAGGATGTGCAAGAGGAGGAAAAAGAAGAAGAGGAAAAGCAAGAAGAAGAGGAAAAGGAAGACGAAGAGGGACAAGAAGATGAAGAGGACCAAGAAGAACACCATCAAGAAGACCTAGAGCACACACAAGAAAAACCTATGGAAGTAGATTCTTCAGAATAGGCCAAAGAAGAAATTGTATAACTCCAAGCTTCATCATCTAAATGTTTTCTAAGTATGGAATGAGCCTGTGGTGCAGGAAACACCGCCAAAAAAAAAACAAGTGCAAAACGCGCAAGAGAGGAAGTAAGAGAAAGGTGCGAGAAAGAAAAATAAAAAGAAAAAATAAAAAATAAATTCAAAGAAATGGCCGCGCATGTTGCGCCACCTACTACGTCCATTGCTTCATGGCTCGGAACAAGCCGCATGTGAGAGTTGGGGGCTTGTTGGGCCTGGGGAAAGCATGTAGGAAATAAGGGCAAGTGAAGAAACATGCAAGAATCAGTTTGTAGCTTAAGCACAAGCGAGGAAAAAGAAGCATGCCGGACGTATAGAACAAATTCGTGTAGACAAGGAAATCTGTGTAGACAAAGGAAACTACACGAAATAAGAAATCTGTGTAGAAGAAAGAATAGGCACAAAAGATGTCACATGCACGGTAAAGGGAAACTATGAGGAAGGAAGATGTTGTAGGGTAAAGTAGTAGCACAAGTGTAGAATAACGACTGAAAGCAATAGGATGATTGTGGGTGCTCAAGTCAGCTTAAGTTAGAGGATACCACATGAGTGAACACATGCTGTAAGTAAGGTCATTAGTGCCTCATGTCAAGTGATGGTCGCCATAGCTATAGCCTGAGGGGCGGCTGATTGTGACAGTTAACAGACTTCCTATATGCGGTCGACCTTATGTGGTCATGTAAAATAGTATAAATAGGAGGGATTCAGTAGTTAGAAGGTTGTTTTTAGATTGGTAGTTATTTTTGTTAACCCAAAAAATCCCTCACTCAGCTCTAGATGGCCTACAGCACCCAAGGACACCCATTCACGACCCTCGTAACACCCCATTAGACCCCCACACCCTCAAAAAGGCTTAAAAATGAGTTAAAGGGCTTAAAAACCCCCAAAAGGAGCCTAAATAACTCTCCTAGGGGATAATGCCTCCAAAAAGGGGCTAAAACCCTTCAAAGGACCCTAAAACCCTAAAAGGAGCTAAAGTTAGGGTGAAAGGGTCTAAAATCCCAAAAAAGGGGCTAAAGCCCTAACCAAGGGCTTAAAACCCTAAAAGTCCCCAAAAAAGCTATAAAAGGAGGAGTGGGGGTCACTCTAAAACACACCTCTATTACATACTATTATGCTGCCCATGGATTCCTTGAGACACCTTGGCCTCTCAAGCCACCCACATCCCTCTCTCTTCCACTCATTTCCCTCATTGAGCCATAGCTTGTCTCCCATTGCTGAGTGAGATAGGGAGGTGCTTCCTTCCAGCTAGGGCATGGTGGCCCATTTCAGCAAAGGAGGTATAATCTTGTTTTTCATGCATTTTTATAGCTTAGTTTTTCTTTAACCCTTCCTTATTTCCAGGTTTGTTTTTGCTTAATAGATTGTTTGCAGGTTGCCAAGGCGAAGCCCTAATAGTGTTTGCAGAGGGGCTCATGACCATTATTTTCTTTCTGTCTTTGCTTTCTATTTATTCCAATTTATTTCTATATTTTCCACATGCAAAAACCTACCCTTTTGTCCTATAGATAGAAGGGAGGCATTCCTGCCCCTATAGCAAGGAAAAATCCTTGCTATAGAACTGGCGATCATACTTGGGATTTCCCCTTGCTACAGGGGTAGGAATGGATCCCTTCTATCTATAGGACAGAAGGGTAGGTTCCTGCGTGTGGAAAATGCAGAAAGAAATTAGAATAAATAGAAAGCAAAGATAGAAAGAAAATAATGGCCGTGAGCCCCTTTGCAAACACTATTAGGGCTACACCTTGGCAACCTGCAAACAATCCATTAAGCAAAAACAAACCTGTAAAACATGTTAATAAACAAACCTACAAATAAACAAGGGTTAGAAAACAACTAAGCTATAAAAATGCATGAAAAACAACAATATTATACCTCCTTTACTGAAATGGGCTAGCATGCCTTGGATGGAAGGAAGCACCTCCCTATCTCACTCAATAATGGAAGAGGAGCTATCGCTCAATGAGGGAAATGAGTGGAAGAGAGAGGGATGTGGGTGGCTTGAGAGGCCAAGGTGTCTCAAGGCATCCACAAGTAGCATAATAATATGCAAGAGAGGTGTGTTTTAGAGTGACCCCCACCCCTCCTTTTATAGCTTTTTTGGGGACTTTTAGGGTTTTAAGCCCTTGGTCAGGGCTTTAGCCCCTTTTTTGGGATTTTGGCCCCTTATACCCTAACTTTAGCTCCTTTTAAGGTTTTAGGCTCCTTTGTGGGCTTTTTAAGCCCTTTTACTCATTTTTAATCCTTTTTGAGGGTGTGGGGATCTAATGGGGTGTTACGAGGGTCGTGAATGGGTGTCCTTGGGTGGTGTAGGCCATGTAGAGCTGAGCGAGGGATTTTTTTAGAGTGGGGGCTCACTCTCAAAACAATTTTCCCTTGCATACTGTTATGCTACTCATGGATTCCTTGAGACCCTTTTGTCTCTCAATCCACCCACACTCCCTCTCCTCCATCTCCATTGAGCCATAGCTCCCCCATCCAAGAGATAGGTGCTTCTTCAAGCCAGGGCATGGTGGCCCATTCCACCCAAAGAGAAGGTATAGCTTGTTATTTTCTATTTTTGATGAATGATTTCTTTGCTTTATAATCCCTGGTTTATTTGCAGGTTTATTGCCTAACTTGTTTTGCAGGTTTCTAGTTTCTAATAGTTGTTTGTAGGTTATTGGAAGCAGAACCCTAAGCCATTGTTTGCAGATGGGTTCTCCATCATTTCTCTTCTTTCTATCCTTTATTTCGTTTATGTTCTATTTTATTTCTTGTTCATTTTTACTACATTCCATCGAGGAACCTATCCTTCCGTCCTATAGACGGAAGGTAGCCATTCCTGCCCCTATAGCAAGGAAAAATCCCTGCTATAGAACTACAGTATGAAAAACAGCAGGATTATACCTCCTTTGGTGAAATGGGACACCATGCCCTGGCTGGAAGGAAGCAACTCCCTATCTCACTCAACAATGGAAGAGGAGTTATGGCTCAATGAGGGAAATGAGAGGAATAGAGAGGGATGTGGGTGGATTGAGAGGCCAAGGTGTCTTAAGGCATCCACAGGTAGCATAACATTATGCAAGAGAGGTGTGTTTTAGAGTGACCCTCCATTACCTACACCACCCAAGGACACCACTTCACCACCCTCCATTAGACCCCCACACCCTAAAAAATGCTTAAGGATCAAGAAAATGGATTAAAAACCCCCAAAAAGGAGCCTAAAATACTCTCCTAGGAGCTAAAGCCCGCAAAAAGGGCTAAAACCCTAAAAGGAGCTAAAATTAGGGCGAAAGGGGGCTAAAAGCCCAAAAAAGGGGCTAAATCTCGAACCAAGGGCTTAAAACCCTAAAACCCCATAAAAACTATAAAACGAGGGTGGGGGGTCACTCTCAAAACACTTCTCCCTTGCATACTATTATGCTACCCATGGATGCCTTGCATCCCTTTTGTCTCTCAAGCCACCCACACTCCCTCTCCTCCATCATCGTTGATCCATAGCTCCCCCATCCAAGAGAGAGAGGTGCTTCTTCAAGCCAGGGCATGGTGGCCCATTTCACCCAAAGAGAAGGCATAACTTATTATTTTCTGTTTTTTCTTAATGATTTCTTTGCTTTCTAATCCATGGTTTATTTGCAGGTTTATTGCCTAACTTGTTTTGTAGGTTTCTAGTTTTTAACAGTAGTTTGCAGGTTATTGGAAGAGGAACCCTAACCCATTGTTTGTAGAGGGGTTCTCCATCATTTCTCTTCTTTCTATTCTTTATTTCTTTTTTGTTCATTTTTACTGCATTCCATCTAGGAACCTATCCTTCCATCCTATAGACGGAAGGTAGCCATTCTTGCCCCTATAGCAAGGAGAAATCCCTGCTACAGAACTATCCCTGCACTGCTGGGGCTTCTAAACATTGTCTCCAACACAACTTGGAAATCACAAGGGACATAACCTGTTTAGGTCCCTCACGTTGACTCATCAATGCTAGAGTCAGGCGACATCTCGGGTCTTCGACCAAGTATTGTGCGGACCAAAACCTGTACGAATCTCAATAGTGTGATGATGTAGTTGGAGTCCAGCACGTGAGAAACAAGGATTTTTTTTTTGTTTTTGTTTAATAAATTGTTTGCATGTTATTGGAAGTGGAACCCTAACCCATTGTTTACAGGGGGGTTCTCCATCATTTCTCTTCTTTCTGTTCTTTATTTCATTTATGTTCTATTTTATTTCCTATTCATTTTTACTGCATTCCATCCAGGAACCTATCATTTCATCCTATATATGGAAGGTAGCCATTCGTGCCCCTGTAGCAAGGAGAAATCCCTGCTACAAAACTGGCGACCATACCAGGTCAATCCCATAGGATCCCTGGTCCAAATTTTTAAAATTTCAATTTTTTTCAACTCTTGCTCTAATTTTTAATATTTCATGTCAAATCCAGTTTAGATATAGTTTATTTCTAGTTCTTAGTATTGCTAAAGCCTCTACTAGGAAAATCCGAGTCAGTTTGGCCATAGTATAAGTTACTGTTGGTCGGATCTGACTCAGGATCAGAAAAAACCCAAATCTAGGGCAGGTCACACCTATCAGGCCTGAACAGGGGATGAGGGCACACTTAATGGCATAAGAGGCATTCCCAGGGCACACTTAATCCCCTGAAATGTGTGACTTCACTCAAAAACACACACTGCGACTGTCTGTGAAATCTGTGCGACCCCCTCGCCTTTTTTTGAAAATTTTTTGCGACCCCCTTGCCAAATTTGATCATAAATGTGTGGTCTATCAATCAAAGTTTCAATTTCAGTTTAATAGGGACTGTCAGTGTGGCTCAGCCGCCTCTGTCCAGCATAGAAGTTTAATTTCAGTTTTTATTTTAATTTCCTATAATTGCATCAACAAACAATGTGTAATTTCCAAACAAATTTCAATGGCTTAATTAAATGAATGTAGCTTAATTAAAATCAACATAAAACTAACTGTCTTTCTCAGCCTTCCTCCTCTACCTAGTCATCACCCTCCGGGGTGTTTTGGGATACAAGGAAGGGAAAGCTCATATAGTCCTAGGCCCTTCATTGAATATTGTTCTAAACCATTAAAACTAGATGACCTGCAAGGTAGAGGGGGTAGAGAAGGAGGGCTTCTCATGATTCTAAGCGTCCTCCCTGTTGACCAACCTTGCGTCTGGGAGGTGACCTGTGGATCTAAGGATGGGCTTAGTCCCATTGTGTTAATATCCCAACACCTTCTCTTGGTTGAAGAGGATTATCAGTGTGAGGTATTCATCTAATTAGGCCATCAAACATTCAGGGTTAAAAACTATATATGTTTACAAATTTCTGATTATTCAATGCTTGCATACACAATTACATGAAATCTACCACAATATGATGAATTCATAAACCATTTGCAGCTACCAAATACCAGAAATACAGACAAACAAATACACCATACCAAGTAATAAACCCAACTCAGGTCATGACGCTGAGAGAGCCTTAAAATTTATCAATTTACACTAAGTTCAATCAAATATGCAGTCTTTGAGGACATAAGTCCCTGAATACTTTAACTGTGGGGACTACTTGGGTTCTACCCAAAAACTCATTGTGAGGAGTACCACGGGAACCCCAAAGTAGCTGGCCGCTGAGAGGAATTGCCAAGCAAAACAGACAACGACCCCTTCCAATTGAGTAGAAACAACTATGAGGAAAAAGCCAATCACTGTCTTCTAGTAGTCTTGGTGGCCGAGTGACCACCTACAACTAATAGGAAGCCACTGAAACTAGGGTCCAAACATCATTCCCATTAGTTTGATAAACATCTAACACAATTGATCCCCCATGCTCTTCCTCACGCCTAAGAGGAAAACCACCACCATTCGGAACGTTGAACCAACACTGTCGAGCCTATTTTCAATGACCTCACACACCATCAGAAGGACACATAGCCTCTGATTCAGATTTAGACCCATATCAGTCTGAACCAGACCTCCACAGAGCACCATCAAGCCCCATGGCTAGTGCAAATCCGGATCCATTTTTCTGCATAACCATAGCAAGTGGACCCATGTACACACCATATCCTATCACCAATAACCTTGCAGGTGGCCCAAGCACAGTCATGAAAACTATCATCAGTCAATTTCCACCACCTATAGTGACCAACCAAGGTGGCCCACTTGCAACACATGGGGGTAGTGGCCCTTCCACACACACTACCCCTCCTGCCACACAGGGGGGAAATGGACTGTCCATTTACATTTCCCCTACTATCATACATGGGGGCAATGTCCCCGCCACTCATACTATACCCCATACAACACTTGGGGGCATTGGCCCATCCACAATGGTGCCACCGCAAGTACCCCTACTTGTGCAGATGCATTATGCACTTGCAAACCCCACCACCATCATAGCTCCATCCTACATCAACTTGGGGTCAAACCTTCCTTTCATGGCTTGTCTTAACTTGCCTGATTTGGCACGGTTAACAAACGACCCCATCCGCCACCAAGCTTTCTGGCCACCCATGCCAACCAAGCTGCCATCAAACATTCCCAAGTTTGAAGGCAAAGCAAGGGAGTGTCCCCAAAACCACATAATGACATTCCATCTATGGTGCTCGTCAAACAACATCGTAGATGATTCCATCAGACTAAAGCTATTCCAACACACCCTCACAGGTGTTTTGGCCAAATGGTTCATTGAGCTGCCACAAGCCAAGTACCTCGATTTCAACTCCCTAGACTTCATCTTCCCACAGTATTTCCAACTCCCCGTCAGATATGACGACGAGGTGGAGATGCTGTTATCCCACTGTCAAAACACTACCACTCATATAACTGACCATATCCATGAGTGGCGGCAACATCGTAGCTTATGTAAAATACAACTTGACGACAGGATCTTCTTGGATTGGTTCCTTAAGACCTTGCTCCCACCCATAGCAAAGAATGTCACATACGAACATGTCCAATCCAAAGAACACGCCATACTAGAAGCCCAATAGTTTGACCTGATCTATGCTCAGTCTGGATACCTGTACACTGGAATCCCATACGCTCCTCCTGTAGGCACCTCTTACCGCGACACACCGAGGGCATCCCATGCTGCAGATGGGATCATAGGATAGGTCTCCCAACAGCCATAACACCGAACGACACCACCTGCAGTTCCATCACAACCAAGCAATACTGCTAGTGTTGCTTACCAAAACCAAACTCCAGACTATGCCAGAATGATGTCACAGTCTGGAGCAACAACTTCCTACACACAACCTATGCCACTGCAATAGGATCAGGCCATGGCTTGGCAAAACAAAATAGTATGCAGGGAAAATGCCCACATTTGTGGCAACGTCATCCCCACAAATCTACTATGCACTGCCAATACAAACAGTTCAAGCCCCTGGCCCTACTCCATCAGCTCCGTTGGGACAAGTGTTCACACAACAAAACTGTCCCAACCAGCCTTCCCCCAACAATCAACAAGGGAAAGCTAGAAATAATTGGCCCTGGAACCAAGACAACAACCAACCATAGGGAGGTGGTCAACAGCCAAATCCTCCCAACAATTCCACGGAAAATCGGCCAGCCCAAAACCCCCCACAACAAAACACACCAAGACACAACGCCTCATTGCACACAAACCAACCATGCACATTATGTGAAGTCTATGGGCACTACACATTTGAGTGTCCCCTCATGGGTTGAGGTAAGTAAGCCATTTAGAACGATGCCTAACAGGCCGCCAACGCTACAAACCAAGCCCAACCCAACCCAACACCACAAGGACCTCCTCCTATGGTGCTTCAAATCCCGCCAAGGGTTGGTGGCAACCACACCCCCTCCCTAAGCCAATCCCAATGCTCTGGGGGCACCTCCCATGACCAAAACAAGTGTTCACCACCTGCTAGCCATGACGAATGAAGAGGTTAACCTACAAACTGGACACAACTAGTACGATACCATAATCGAACCCGCTGACACATTAGTGGCCTCCACGTCCAAATCGATCAACTCACCTCTTCAGTTACCCCCATTCCCTTGCCCCCCCATACGTTGAGTGGCCAACAACACCATAGCTAGAGCTATTTCTAGCTATAGCATTATGGATGATTTGCCCCAAACACCAATGGCCATGTCCTCTCTTGAGGTAATCAAAATGTGCCCAATGCAGCAGAAAGCATTACTAGCCTCCCTTGGGGTAGTAGACCCCTCTGACTCCAAGTTTATCACATTCGACACAAAGAACGGAGAACTTTGCATGCCATCCACCATCACCTTTCAAATCTCGGTCTCTATTCGGAACTTGGTTGTGCACCAGTGCATAGTGGATGAGGGAGCATCCACATGCGTTATGTCTACCCTAGTGTGGCAGAAACTGGGATCCCCAATTTTGAAACCATCCTCCACAACCCCGTGGGCTTATGATGGCCATCCCACCAAAGCCCAAGGAATCCTCCCCCACGTCCCCATCATATTAGCCGAGAAGATAATGCTGATTGACATCAAAGTTGTTGACGCTCAGCTAGACTATAATCTTCTCCTTGGGAGAAGTTATATGTACACCATGAGAGTGGTTGCATCAACTGTCTTTTGCCTCATGATGTTCCCCCACAAAGGTAAGATCGTGACGGTTGATCAACTCACTTATCATGATCCGCAACGGTTAACGGCACCCGCCAACATTATCCCTACCATCACCACTATTGAGCCACAAGGGATGACCACACATGCCAATGTCATCCATATAATCAACACCATGATTGAAAACACACCATCCTCCCCATTGTTGAATGTGTGCCCTGGGTTGTTTGCCGATACCACCATGACGATTTCGGACCAGGGGCAAGAATTCCAAAGCTACCACAGAACCTCACCCTATCCCGCCTTGCACTATCTACGAGCAACAGGGCCATCCAACTCAGAATTGCCCTGAGATCCCAATGATACATGCGCTTTTGGACTCCATTGATACAAACAAAAACCTCCCCGTCGTTGAGCTTCCAAGCACGCTAGTAGTAAGAAACAAGGCATTGAGAACAAACCATGCTTGCACCCTCTATGGTTTGTATGGACATTACTCTCACCATTGCCAAGACTTGCGCGAATTTCAAATGGCTCTAGATGACCTCCATCAACATTCCCTTGATTCTGAAATTACCTTGATTGAAGAAGTTTAACCACCACCTCCTTCTTCAAACACCATGTCCATTTACATGATGTCCAGTTCCATCGACCCGTTCATCTTCTTCTCCAATGATGGTCCATCAAACCTGTCTCTTCATTGCTTCCACAATGATGAGGAGATACTTGAAGCTATGACCACCTCGGAATACCCATGGGCTGACATGCACCATCGCTCATTCTTCCTTCCTGAAGAACTTGTGTCATAGTCTGACCAGTTTTCCATGGAGACCAAAGATTTCATACATGGGAAGGTTGACTGGTTCAAGAACCCCATCTCGGCACCAGATGCCTTCAACATGGAGAACATTTCTCCAACCATTAAAATCGACATCTCAACCAGTTTTGAGATTGTTGAAGAAATCATGCTAGGGGCATCTTGCTCCTCGAAAGAGGTTGATTCCTACAAAGCTCTCTTCCAAGAATTTTGTGACATCTTCACCTGGTCTTACACTGAAATTCCTGGCCTAGATCCATCCATCATGGAACACCACATCAACACATGGCCTGATGTGGAACCCGTACACCAAAAGAAATAGCCAATCCATCCATCCAAAGTGGCCAGGATGAAAGCTGAGATAGAGAAGCTGCACACAGCTGACTTCATCTACCCCATTGCCTACACCACTTGGGTTTCTAATCCTGTTCCCATGAATAAAAATAGGGTACCATCCGTGTCTACACCGACTTTCATGACCTCAATGGGGCTTGTCCCAAAGACAATTTCCCCACACCATTCATTGATTAGATTATCGATGCACGCCCTAGACATGAGGCCTTTTCCTTCATGGACGGATTTTTTGGCTATAACCAAATCCAAATCCAGAAAGAAGACCATTATAAGACGGCATTCACAACCCCATGGGGCACATTCGCATATAGAGTCATGCCCTTTGGCCTAAAAAACACTGGAGCCACCTTCCCACATGCCACGACATAATTCTTCTGTGACCTCCTTAACATCATGTTGGTTTGTCTCGACAACCTCATTGCGTGGTCGCAAAAGAAAACATAGCACATAGATGACTTGCAACCAGTATTCACATGATGTCGCCAGTACGAAATCCACTTGAACCCCTTCAAGTGTGTCTTCTGTGTCCAAACGGGATGTCTCCTAGGGTTCATCATGTCACATAAAGGAATGACCACTGACCCCATGGAAGTCCAAACGACTTTCCCTCTAACATCACCCCTTTGAGTGATCACAGTTCAGCTTGTATTATAGTCTTTCCATTTTTTGTTTTACACATTTTTCAAATTTGTGTCTTATGTATCATTTCCTCTCATTGCTTCAAATGGAGCACACCTCAAACTGGTATATGGGATTTGATGATGGAGCAAGTAGATGGTCTCCGAACCTCACCTCAGCTGCATGGGTCATCTACTCCCCATTGCACAAGTTGATCCACATCGACAGAATATGTGTGGGCACCACGACCAACAACCAGGCTAAATATGATGGTGTCAATGGCCTCTTGGCTACCACTCTCCAATTAGGCATTCACCATCTTGACGTCTTCTTAGACTCCTAGCTGCTTGTTTCTCAGTTGAACAACTACTATCGAGTACGTGATCCCTGCCCCTTTAGAAAGTACCTATGCACTAAACAGATGGTTAGAACATTTGAATCCATCACATTCACACATGTTCCCAGAAACCTCAATAGTGTCGCAGATGGTTAGAGCATTTGAATCCATCACATTCACACATGTTTCCAGAAACCTCAATAGTGTCGTAGATCAAATGGCTAATGATATTCTAAATTGGCACATCCACAACCGCATATAGGAAACATACCATCATAACATCATGGATAACTATGTCCAAAATGCACACACAAGTGTAATAACACATCACATAGACATTTGCATTCCACATCGTCATAAAAAGACTCACATAATAAAAGCGCATCCACGTGCATCAAAAATATATATAGATAAATAGATAAGTTGCATGTCCAAAACATGTCCAATACAAAATGAGAAGCCACATATGCTTTCTCAACAGCATATACATAGTGACACAAAACTCCTAAGTGCACCAACGCACTAGGGGCAGCACTATCACCTGCTAATTCAAAGTCACTCAGAACCGGTTCGAGACACCTCTCACACCTCCGAGCTCAAATTTATATCTCTTTATGAGACCATCATCTCATGTTTAATAAATTAATTTCGGGAACATTTCCCACAAATCACCATGATTTACGAATCCATGACATGACGATGCAAGTGTCTATGGACATGTACTTGTATCACACTTCTCAACCGCTACTCATGTGAGTTTTTGGGCCACCGCTCGTTAAGGAATGCTAATTTTTACTTTTATTTTGTATTTTAACACATCGTTGTCTCTTCCATCCACCGCACCTTACGCGGACTTCTGGACCATTGTCCACAAAACGATTTATTTTTCTTGCATGTATTTGGCATATAACTGCCTCAAACTTGCACTGACATCGCATGTAGTCAAGTCCGTCCACTGCAACACACACACACGCTCTCCTAACCTCTGTCCGAGAGCCACCTTAGTTTGTGTGCCTCTGCCACAGCGACTCACGATCCTCTGTCATGATCTATCCCACGCATGTATTGGTATGTTTGAGAGCCTTCTGGTCTATCCACACTCCGCGGATGACTTTTGGACCACTTTCCATAGACCCGACATGGGGAACTTCCTATACCACCGTAATCGGTTGAACATAATGAAGTTTCATTTAAGCTCTTTTTTTACTCCTTAAAACAATGAAAAGATATCCAAATGCAGCTGCTTCCTTTCCCACTCACTAAAGTATAGGAAAGGGCATCTACATCATCTCATTTACCTCCTTTCACGGACCATGTAGACCATCAATTGAAAAGGACCTCCTTGGCACACTCAAGGCAAGATGGTTCCCCTCTACGTACTTTTATGATTTCTCGGGTAGAGGGGCTGCACCTTGAGAAAAAGCTCACTATCGGTTGTCATTAAGCTCTTTTCCAGCCGTCTCATCAAGAAAATATTGCCGAGCAAACTTGGTTTCATTCATGCTCGTAAAAGTATCTAAATGACCATCTAGTCGGTATAGGTTTAACCTTTTCTGGCATGATTGGACTACCAATGGTAAAGAATTCTCTCATCCCCTACAGGATGGGTGAGCTCTCCTATGTATACTCTTATTCTTTTTCAGGAACAGGAGACTACCAATGAAAAAGATCCCCCACTGGAGTCTTCTTCATGCTTTCAGACTCTCTAAAATTAAAAGCACCATCGATCATTTACCTTCTTGGGCTCACCAAAAATCCACGAGATCATACCACAACAGTGTCCCTAGACACTACCCCATAGAAAACAGTTTGGTAGCTTTCCCACATTGGGTCACCTTTGTTCACAGTACTTTGAAATGTGTCTTCCTTGGATCCCATCAATATCAAAAGTGTTTACCTCTTCCAAGTATTTCCCATCTGCAGTGAAATTCCCGGTATTACAGCTATGATCCCATTCCCATGAGTCAAGTTTCATTTACTTCCTGGTCCTCCCTGTCATCATACTATAAATAAAGGAAGTTTGAGTCCATGACACTCCCCCTGCCCCTGTTCAAATATTTCCCTCCCCCTCCGCCCCCATTCAGTGGGTCAGTCTGCAGATTGTCTCATGCCTTTTTGGTTCTCCCTTGCGCTTCTGGTCAAGGAAACATCATTGCCTTGACTAGGGGCAGGTCTCCCTCTGTCAACGACAACGCATATATTCCAGAGGATAGACCCAATGGTCCCTGTATCCTAGTTTCATTAACCTCATTGATGAGCTCCTTGGACCACTTGAGAGGAGTCCTTAGTGCCTCTCAAGATGGTTTTTTTTCATGGGATCGACTCCAACTACATCATTGCACCGTTGAGATTCATACAGGGTTTGGTCCGCATAGTACTTGGTCGAAGACCCTAGATGTCACCTGAATCTACCACATTGATGAGTCCACTTGAGGGACCTAAAACAGGTTATGTCCCTTGTGATTTTTGGGTTGCATTGGAGACAGTGTTCAGAAGCCCCAACAGGGGTTCTATTTAGATTTATGATTGATGTAGCATACTTGTACCACAGAGACTCTGAATCTCAATCAATGAGTCCATAAATCTATGTACCATTCTAGATCCAGCAGACCGTTAGTCATGAAGATATAGCATTCCATGAGAATACCATGGGTCCAATGTACCAGATCAGTATTGTATTCAGCCTCACATTTGAGTCAACCATTATTGTATCATCAGTTGTATATGATCGGCTCTTGTATTTTAGAGCATAGATCAAATTATTCTTTTGGCATTGTCATGAGCATGGGGATGCCCGCCTCATCCATATACATGTCACACATTATTTGTATCTCACCCATTGATGGGAACCATATTAATAGAAAAACCAAAAGACACCATGCCCCAACCTTGGAAGCACCACCTCTATGCAACAAATCCTATGATGTTCATTGGCCACACAATGAGCTCCTACCCTCACACAACAGGAGGTGATCTGTTAACCCAAAAAATCCCTCACTCGGCTCTACATGGCCTACACCACCTAAGGACACCCATTCACGACCCTCATAACACCCCATTATACCCCCACACCCTCAAAAATGATTTAAAATGAGTAAAAGGGCTTAAAAACCCCAGAAAGGAGCCTAAATAACTCTCCTAGGGGCTAAAGCCTCCAAAAAGGGGCTAAACCCCCTTGAAGGACCCTAAAACCCTAAAAGGAGCTAAAGTTAGGGAAAAATGGGCTAAAGCCTTGACCAAGGGCTTAAAACCCTAAAAGTCCCCAAAAAAGCTATAAAAGGAGGGGTGGGGCTCACTCTAAAATACACCTCTCTTGCATACTGTTATCTTTCCCATGGATGCCTTGAGACTCCTTGGCCCCTCAAGCCACCCACATCCCTCTCTCTTCCACTCATTTCCCTCATTGAGCCATAGCTCATCTTCCATTACTGAGTGAGATAGACAGGTGCTTCCTTCTAGCTAGGGCATGGTGGCCCATTTCACCAAAGGAGGTATAATCTTGTTTTTTTTCATGCATTTTTATAGCTTAGTTGTTTTCTAACTGTAACGTCCCCGACCCTCCGACCGGCGAAGAGGACGCTACCATGGCATTAACCATCCGGGCAACCGCTCCATGAACATGTATGTACATAAAATGCTGAAACAAAATGCTTTGAACTAGAACATGCATACATGATTATTTATCATACAGCGGAAGCAAACATGCATTCATACAATAATTCAACATGCTCATCATATTCATTAAACAATAAATATAAATACAGAGACGAAATGGTCCAGATTACTTATCTCATAAAGAACTCGTCCCGCAACCAGCTACGTCGCAGCAATGTTCCACCCAACCATAGGCTAGCATGCTCCTAAATATCTCAACAATGCTACCACCCATGAGCTACGCATGATTCCCTAAGGAATAAGGAACAAGAAAGGTTACACATAGCCAAGGATACACAAAACACAGCCAAGCCAACGCAGTTGGATTTATTAGGCCATCAACAAGATAGCCAAGCCAACATGGTCAGGTTTATCAGGCCATGAAGGAGTTGGGAAAGGCTAAATGCTAAGTTGGTGAGCCCATTATAGAGCTAGGAACACCTACACCAACACTAACCTGACTTCTAAGACACCCACACACACCCAACACAAGGACTCAGTCCCTTCTCTGCTACACAGTACCTCAAGCCCTGAATTCCCTTCCAGTGCTATTCAGGGGTTGTGGACAAGAAAGCCAGGCCTCTAGCTTTGTCTATGTGGTTTCCAAACACACTAGGTTTATCAAGCAAACCAATACCCCATCACTGCTCCCAACACAGTCTGAATACCAACCATTGCATACACGCAATCACACAAGCGATTCACAGCTTGGACAAGAAAAACAATTCCCGAGTTGTTCTTGGCCCTATCGTGGTCAAAATGACTCCAAAAAAACCTACACCAGTCCCAAAATGTAAAACAGACACAACCAGCAACGTGGAGAAACAACAGTCCGTTCTCCACAATGAAGTCACTGAGAAGAATTACACAGATCATAATGGGGAAGGAAAATTATCCTCGCAACATGTGCGTGAGAGAAATTTACACCAGATCCCAATATACGGATAGAAACACACCAGATTCCTCTCTATGGAAAATGTGAATGACAGTGGAAACGACTCCTTATCTTGGCTGCGTGAGACCAAAACAGAAAAGCATCCTCTGTTTGAGACACAGGAAATTCTTCCTTGTGTGATAATGAACGACAATGGAGAATGGCAAGCTGAAAGTGTGGGAGTGTTTTCAACACCATCGTGGAGAGAGTGGAATGATGGGAGTAGTCGTTTCTTCTGCCCAATGTGAGGTTCGATTCATTAGTGGAGTGTGCGTGTGGGAAAGGACTGACAGTCCTACCACACTCCACTCCCTAGCAATATAATTGCCTCAACTACTCTGCAGATCATTAAAGTGGTAGTTGGATAAGACAAGGTGGTGACACATGGCTTTTTCTCCATTGGTTCATGGTTTAACAATTCCCCCTCTTATCCTTGCGAAAATCATGCCCTTTTCATTATGGTTGCAATGAGCATAGCTGGTTGGGTTCATTTAACTAAAGATGTATATTTACATGATGACAAAACTTAATATGTATGCCGCATGCCCCAATATACCATCGGTGACAATTTCAATCTGAAACATAGCATAACCAATCGATGGTGGGGCCTTGGACTTTAGCTCCACACCATGATTATTTACAATATATACATCATATAGATCTAATGCAATGGGGTCAAAACTGGGGTGTTACACTAACCCTTTTTTATTTGAAGGTTTGTTTTTGCCTAATAGATTGTTTGCAGGTTGCCAACGTGAAGCCCTAACAATGTTTGCAGAGGGGCTCACAGCCATTATTTTCTTTCTATCTTTGCTTTCTGTTTATTCCAATTTATTTCTACATTTTCCACATGCAGTAACCTACCCTTCTGTCCTATAGATAGAAGGGATCCATTCCTTCCCCTGTAGCAAGGATAAATCCCTACTATAGTTGTTATCTTACTCGGTGATGGCTTGTCGATCACTGTTAGTTTCTTTAAGTGAGTTAGTAGAGGGAAGGCAGGTAATCTGAGTAGTAGATTGGTAAAAAGTCGGCAGGATATAGTCACGAGGTAGTGCAATAGAAGAGAAGCTCTACTAGAGAGGCACAGAGGCGAGAGGATTTGATCTAGGCCATCTGCGGATCAGTAGCTGGTAGCAGTAGATTAGGAGACATAAGAAAGAGAGCATGAGATCAAAAGAGATTCTGAGTGGAAAGCTAGATCTAAGACATTCTGCAGTCAAATGCAGGCTGAAGGTGCCATATATTTCTCATGCCAGATGAAGAGCACCTTGTGGTTTTTCCTAGATGGGTTTCCATGTGAATTCTCTTATGTGTTGATGATTGCCAGTGTATGTTTGTTTATGTTTATGTTTATGCTTATGCTGATGATGCAAGTCTTGTCATGGTTGAATGAATGCCACACTATCAATAGAAGTATGACTACATGAATAGGTTATTATGCACTGCTTCTAAGTATTAGTTTATGTTTACGGCACAACCGTTGTTGTAGGTCTATTATATTGTGCTTTTATGTTAGCGTGCTCTTATATTTAGTTATTTTTAAAGTACTAGGGCTGAATCTTTGTCACGTCATTAGTAGTTAATAAAATATACATTAGAGGAAATCTAGGGTGTAAAATGGGCCTTATAAGAAAACACGCCAACAATAAATTTTGTGAGTTATATTTCAAGAACCAATAGAATTTCAATAAAATGAGTCAACCATAATGGTTCAATTGACATATTTGTCATAAAAGAAAACTACCTTTTTTGTTCATATTTTCAACATATCTCCCTGTGTTTTTACTCAAATTTCAAGCAGGAGAGCTTGTTGGATGCTGAATTTAATTCCACATCCAACGAGTACCCATACTCCATACTTTTGATGGACCACGCTACCCCAAAAATAAGAAATACCTGAAAAAACATGATGATGACATCATCATCGTGTTTTTTTAGGTATTTCTTATTTTTGGGGTAGCGGGGTCCGTCAAAATTATGCAGTGTGGGTACTCGTTGGATGTGGAATTAAATTCAGCATCCAACAAGATCTCCTGCTTGAAAGTTGAGTAAAAGCATAGGGTGATATGTTGAAAATACGAACAAAAAAAGTAGTTTTCTTTTATGACAAATATGTCAATTGAACCATTATGGTTGACTCATTTTATTGAAATTCTATTGGTTCTTGAAATCTAACTCACAAAATTGATTGTTGGCGTGTTTTCTTATAAGGCCCATTTTACACCCCAGATTTCCTCTAATGTATATTTTATTAACTACTAACGACGTGACAAAGATTCAGCCCTAGTACTTTAAACATAACTAAATATAAGAGCACACTATGAATTTGAGTAAAAACACAGGGAGATATGTCGAAAATACAAACAGAAAAAGTAGTTTTTTTCATTCTTCCTCCAAAATTAATAACTATTATTTTATTATTTTAACTATTATTTTGTTATTTTCCTTAGGAGGCCCATTTTAGACCTCAAATTTCCTCTAATGTGTGCGGTGTGTGCTACAGTTTGGCGGAAATGACTCCATCCTCATGCCTTGGTCGAGCTCCTTGGCCGCACGCCAAGGGACTATAATCCCTTGACAAATTGTGGAAACATGGTTTTGGCGGTTACCCATCGAAGATATATCTCCGATGAGACTTCTCCTACTTTATGAGCATTGCCAACGGGGCTTGCTCTGTCGGGCCAGTATATCGAGTGTTTGTTGGGTTGACTGGCTGTGCAGAACCTGGGTCGCACGAGTTAGGAAAAGTGGCCAAAACTTCTAGTAGATTTTCTATCAATGCATTTTTTTTGAGCTTATTGACTTCATTTAGGGAACATGCCAGTTGTCTCACAAGATCAACCTTGTCATACTTGTCTTTTGATTCTTAAGGAACTTTTTTTTGGAGAGATATTTTGTATCTAACAAAAATTATACCTTTTTGTGATTCTTGATGGTTTCGTTAGCCTCTTTTTGGGATTGAATTCTTCTCCAGAATGTTTATTTAGTCTCTCTTGAGTGTCACTTGTATCCTTAGAAGTTGCTTCCTCTTTTGGTTGCTCTTCATTTTCATTTTCTTCATTATCATCTTATGTGGTCACAAGTAGAGGTACCTTTGTGTAAATATTATGTAGTTTGTTCCAGAGCTCTTTGGTTGTCTTACACTTTCCCACTCTAGTCCTCTCTGAATATGTTAACCCACTCAAAATTGCATTAATTACCTCTGCATTATCCTTTCGTAACTTTATCTTAGCTTCCTAAGTTGATGGGGTACTTAGAAATTTATACTCATCTTTGACTTCTTGCCAACCGTCAATTCCAAGTGACTACAAATAGGCTTCCATTCTTATACTAAAAAAAAATCTTTGTTTTATTGAATAAAGGGGCTTTGTTTGTTCTTAAACCAAATTCCTCACTGGTCATA
>LPNX010459410.1:386572-423086 GCA_001517045.1 Pseudotsuga menziesii | reverse complement strand
TATATATATATATATATATATATATATATATATATATATATATATGATTCCATAGATTGTTGGGAGACACCAATCTCCAATAGTGTGAGCACCTACTCATAAAATTTGCAGACACCAATCTTGCAAGGGCACCAATCCATTGTGCAAGAACCAACTTGTTGTTTACAAGCACCAACCAATAGGAGACTTAAATATCCTATCCTTTCCCCTTCCTACCTCCATAGATATGACTGTAGCTTTGTTATTCTGCACTTTTTGATTTGTATACTTTGTTCTTGTGCAACCTGTTCAACACTACTTTCGTGCAAACTGCTTCCTGAATCTTGTTGTATTCTTTTTATTTAAATGCTCCTTGTAATATGATATTTTTAATATGTACTCTAGTGAAATTGCATGCCTTCCTGGGTCTTCTACTTTCCTAACTTGTGCGCCTAACCATGTAATTTGATTTCCCTTTATTTTGTGCACTCAATTTTATGCGAATGTGACTTCATATTTAGTTCTATATTGTCATGCACTTCTTCCAATCCACAACAAGTTGATTTCTAATCCACCCCAAAGTAGTCTCCTTGCTTGCGTACCCAAAACACATTATCCTTTGGTCATTTATAATCATATAACATCAATTCTTAATCAAATCATATTGTCCATAAGTGGAGGATTCTCTATGTCGAAGACAACCCTTCTTCCTTTTGTCATGGTCAATTTTACCCAAACATTCAACTTGAATCAGCCACATCTCTTATTCTTTTGTCGGCTTGTAATATACACACTTTGATATGCCTACCATCTACACAAGATTTTTGTGATAGGTATGTCTTTATGAGACTTGTGCACATGTTTCCTTTGACATGATTTCTGATTTACTTCTTCACACTGGCTTCTAGACTTTATACTTCTTATTTGACATCAATGGAAACACTAAGTTCAACAATTTTTCCCCCTTATGGGGTTGTGAGTCCTAATCATGTTCTCAACAACTTTGAGTCGATAACATTGGTCATGAGGTTCACCAAGGACAAGGGTTCGTAGGATCCTCATGTCAAATGAGTGTTAGGAACTATATCTCTTTGATATATGTGTGGGTTTCCAACAATAGTACATTCCCCAAACTTTTAGGCTCGAATTAGGAGGATATCCCATGCCCTTAGTCATACTATCTAATTCCTTGGTACTAGAGAGTGATATCCCTGAGTGTTATTCTCAATGTGTTATAGAAACAATATGACATATAGTTTATATAAGGTTTCTTCAGAGAGCACCTAGGGGACTTCTTATTTATGTTAAGATATGCAGAAGTGAGATTCCATATGCAATTGTTGTTTGAAGTGATACTACTCAAAGGGGTATCAATAGAGGTTACAAGGGTGTCCAATAAGGTGTCTCCACTTGTATTTTATGAGTTTATTCTTTTCTGACCATATGTTTCCTTGTCGAATGATAGATCTTGTTCTATTTAAATACACTAGAACAAACATCTAGCCTTGAAAAATTTATTGAATCTTCGACTAAAATGGCTTACTTTTCAATGGAGTTCATTTTTGTGGCTGTGGTTTTCAAGTAGAAAATTTGAAATGACCACAACTCCCATAATATTAATAGAATCTATATTATGAACCCAATTAAGAAATTCCACATCCATTCTGCATCTAGTATGTTATTTTGTTTGAAATATGAGCACTCTATCAAAATTTATTTGATTTGCAATCTGTTGGACTCTCACTAAAAAACCCTAAAACTATTGATTTTAATTAAGCAATAACTCCACTTCTTGTACTTATATTTGGATTATTTTTCTTTGGAACTTGGGTATTTTTTTAGAGGAATTCAAATGTATGGTTGGTTCCTTTAGATTCTACACAAAACTTTTAGAAATGGATCTAAATGGTGTAATACTCTTTTTTCCCTTGAAAACTACGCGAGAAAACAAATTCTCTACTTTTTGTCCCAAGAAAGATCTTTGATACCACTTGTGGTGTTCCTTAACCCTTAAACATGAAACACAACCAATGCATATATATATTATAGATGCATAGTAGTACATTAAATATAAAAATAAGATGCATTATGTAAATATACCCTTGTGGTAATGATTCATTAAAATAAATAAAGCAATGCTCACTTGACTCTTTAGGTGGGGCAAAATTTCATTGAGAAAAGATCCAAATACAATAATGTCTGACAAAACATTTCATAGCCCCCTAGGTATTTAAATACACTTTTCAATAACAATATCCTAACTACTTGTGGACTCATCTTTAATCAGTACCAATTAACTGGTGGGCCTTAATTAATAAATATGACCCTTGTACATTAAATAACTATCCACTACTATCTAATGTGCCTTATTCAAAGAACATGGCTACATACCTTACTTGACTAAATCCTATGTACCCTATTGTGAGTGGTTAGGGTAGGACCCTAAGAATCTTACAATGAAACTTGGTACTTGTGCTATAGATTGATCATTACCAAGTATTTACTTGAAACTAGGTTGGTCCAATTTGACAACTTAGTTTAGTATGAGTCTACAACCAACCTAGTTAAATTTTACACTTGGCATGGCATCTACATTGGACCACTCAATTGTATGGGAGTCACCTAATCATAGATCGAGTTTCCCTTTGTTTATGAGAATCCAACCATACATAGAGTTAGAGTTCCCATTCATCTTATTCATTTTTCGATGATTTGGTTTATTCAAAATTGGGTTATACTCCCTGGGGACATTGTTCCACCATGCACAAACTTGGATCATGGTTGAACTTTCATTGTATCTAAAATTCATTTTAATCAGTTTGTGGTTGAAAAGAAGGTTCTTTTACAAAAAGATGAACACACTCCAATTGTACACTAGCACTAACTAATCTTGTTGCAATGTCATGATTACATAGGGATTTGATTGCTATTGTAAAAACTAAAACTTATACATAGGTACAACAAGTATGCACTAACAAGAGTGAAAAAAACCTTAGAAAATAACAAGTGAGAAAATACCATTAGAACAAAACCACTCTGTAGCTTGAAAGATCCATATTTTTTTCTTATGGAATTTTTTTCATTAAAATTTAGAAGAAGACACCACTTTGATCTTAACACATTCTCTTCTCTAGCCACCACTTAATTAGTAAACAATAATCATTTCACAAAACCACTTCATAGCTTGAGAGGTCCACATTGTTTGTTTGTTTATGGATTACTTAACACTCCAATTTGGAAGACTATACCACTTTACTCTTAATTAGATGCTACTATAGTTTTTTTCCACGAGAACATATAGTTTTTATAGCTTTTATATTTATAAAAATTTTGTTAGAAGACCAAACAATGAGAGAAATACATAATGCTTAAGATCATTAAAAAATTCCTCTATAGAGCTTTAAAATAAAAATAGAGATTGTCCATACAGCCTTTTGCTTTCTTGCAAAGTTTATTCTATGCATATCACACCTAGTACTATATTTCCTTATGTATTGTCCAAATATCAAGATACAAGTAAATTGCATGAAACAAGGATTAAGAGGCAAATTTACTGCCACTATGGGCTTCTTTCATTAACTAATATTTTTCTTCCTTCCCTTGCTCCTCTTGGTCTCTATGTTGTTCACTAAACGCCAATGTGGTTTACTAAACTATATCTTCATCAACTACATTCTCCTTCATTGAATTTACAAATACACTTTAGAAACACATAACAGATTGAGGACGTATAACATAATGCAGAATGATGTTATAATGCATCTTGGAGTTTGAAGCTAGTTTGTCATAATTTGAATTTAATTCTTGTAATTGTTTTCCATAATATCTTGCTCATTTTCTTGTTTTTTATATGTAAATGTCCAAATATAATATAACCTAATTCATACCCTTTAATTGACATGTCATTTATCTTAGGATTATTTTGATCTCATGATTGCTATAATTCACCATTTCTAAAGGTTGATTTTTGCCTATAAAAAATGACAAGGATACTTCAGAGGTTTGATATATGAATGCAAGATAACAATAGTGAGTTTTATTTCCTTGTATTGGCTAGAAAAACTCATTCTAGCTATAATTTCTAGTTCAAACAAAATCCCAATGCAAACCCTATCCCACATTTTTTATGCTCTTAGATCACTAAGCTAGGACACAATCTATTAAGATTGATTTTAAACAACAAATCCCTAAGAGGGGGAAACTTACCAAAGTCAATGAACACGGTAATTTTGGTGAGGATGTTTCACACCAACAAATTGGGATAATATCCAGTCCATGCTTCATTAAACCTAGATCCCACAAATTATTCTACAATAAGGTTAACTCCTTCAATCATGGATTCCATGCCAAGATCAGGAAAAACCATGTTTCAAATATCCCACCTATGAGTCGTAGACAATTGAATGCAAATTTTAATTCCAAATATTCCATCGTAGCATAGGAAAATAAGAGGTGACGATCCACATGAGGGGTGATTAATCCCTTGTCTCCAACGCATCTTGTCCAATAACACCTATCAATTCCTTTCATATGTTTTACATGCATGCTTAAGTGATGGTTCAAACTATTGTTGTATGATAATTGATCCATGATGTTATTTATGGGATTAATAAAACCTTGGGGGATTCCCCATTTTTAATAAATTGTCCTTTTACTAGACTTAAGGCTTGGTTTTGAAGGCATATTTCTTGAGGTAGTTACTTCGATGAATACAGAGTAGTTGGAATAAATCTAAGGTGTCTAACATGCTTTGAGCTCATTGCTTCATATGATGATCTCGGAGAATGCTAGATCACTCAAAATTTAAATGTATTCAATGCTCATGAAAGTGGCTCCATCACGAAGGGCTTGACGAGATATTTCCAATGACATTTATTTCACCTCAAATGGAATATGGATGACCAAGATATTGAGTTATGAAGTTTTCGGAAAACAATGGAAAAAAGGGTGCCACATGGAACCAATGGAACGATGACACGTGGCATGTATGATGTTGATGTGGAAACCTTCATGGTTCCATGTGGAAAGACTGCATGTTTTGAGTTGGAATCATAGTGGCAGATGAATTGGAGAAATATTATCATGACACATGGAATTTGTTGCATAGATGGACCAATGAAGGGCCTCCACATGATGACCCCATTGGCCAGGTGTGGTTCATGTTATCAAAAATTTAAGGAAGCCACATAAGTCAAACCCAAGACCTCATGGACGTGCACCCAAACCTTTCTTGACACACCATGGGAGTGTTTCTTAACCCATTGTGGCACAAGTCCTATTTGAAGTCTGTTGAAGTTTCATTCAACATTTAAAGGGGGCAAAGGGCTTAGCCCTCAAAACGCCCTTTTGGTCATATTATATTACATTGACACCATAGATGGAACCTATAGCAAGGTGTTGAGGTATGATATGTCAATGCATGCTCCATGTGATTTGGAAATCATATGGTTGAATGTCATACCAAGCTTGATGGGGATGTGTTATAGTTTTGGTTTGGTGATGGAACAACCTTATGCCAATGTTAGCTAGGGGCTATCATTAAAGTCATGTTTGTGTAGATGTTATAACTTTTTGAAAAGAAATCAATGAATTAGTCATCGGTTGGACTTTGGAACTATTAAAACTATGTCCTTTACATATTTTGGTGGCGGAGAAACCAATTATGCCATATTTTAATAATGGTTTGGATTTGATTTAAAATTATACCATGGTGGTTTGGTATTGTGCCACATTTGGTTTTTTATTTGCCAACATTAAAGTAGTTTCCCACCACCCTTGCACTATATAATCACTTCACCTATGAGTAAGAACACAAGTCATTTGGATGCAAAGTCACAATGTAAGTCTTTATGCAAGCTCGAGGGAAATGGACAAGGCTGAAGCCATAAGGGGGTTCAATGTTAGAGGAAAATGAAATTGTAAAAACTTTGGGTAATGTCTATATAACTTTATAAATCATGCATTCTTTCCATTTATGCCCCTTTTACCTTGATGGGTTTCATATTATAGTTTGTTCATAAACTTATTGGAGCTCTAAAATTAAGTTGCCTAAAAAATTGTAACAGGTTCTTTTAGCCACTCTTAAGTGACGATGAGAATGAGATGCATTGTATTTTATGCATGAGCCTTGTTGACAATACTGTAATGGTGTACATTGTTTTGTAGTGGGTTTGAGACCTTAGTTTCTATATTACTCGTGCACTTGTTGGTATTCTGACTTGAAGAAGAAATAGCCATGTGCATTTTGATAGTGGCATTTGAATACCACAATGTCTTCCACTAATGCACTTTGATGGTGATTGTAACTCTGAAATTTATGTTGCCATGTTGTAATGCGCCTTTTAACCACTTCTTGTGAGAGGCATTGTTTTCTTAAATCCTATTTGACACCTTTCTAACTTGTTCCTAAGTTTCATAAGCTCTTTTTGGAAAATGAGGCAAGTATGAATTTGCTTAGATCTTGTAGTATTATGGTCATCAACTACAACCATGCACATTGATACAGTTGTTGGTATTTGAACGTTCTCTCTCCAAAGAACAAATACGAAGGACTTGAAGGGGAGTGTGGGTTTTTAAAGACAATTGTTGTGCAGAAGAAGCAACTACAAATTTTTATATTGATATAGATGTTGGCCTTTGACATTCTTGGTCCGAAGAAAAAATGTGAAGGATCTTCAGGAGAGTGTGGCTTTTCAGAGAAACTTGTTATGCAATCCAGATAGTGAGAAATTGGTAAATAATTTTTGCAAATGATATCCATTTGTGATGTAATCAACTTTTTTGCATATTTTCCCTTTTTAAAGGAGAGATGACAAGTTGTAGGCCTTCTTGTGAATGCATGGTTTTTCTTTTAAAAGGAGAGATGACAAGTTGTATACTTGCTTGAGAATGCATTGTTTCTCTTTTTAAAGGAGAGAATCAACCCCTATTTTGCTCAAAATTAATGCAAACATTTCAATAGCATGAGCATAGAGACATAGCCAGTTTAGTTTGGTGAACTTTGTTATCACACGGGTGTTCATTTATGTGCTTGAATTTCTATTGCATTATCATCTGATTGATTTTGTTTAAATATGCACAATAATAATTGTTGATTTTCACATGTTTATAATCATCGATAAAGGGTTCTTCATCGAAGATTTTTGTTTGAGAAAATTCTAGCAAAAATTCTTGGATCATATGACCAAGAATTTTATCATTCTCTTGTTGTATTCTTCTCACTAGTCCTATAATTAGAGAGGAGTCTCCAAAATTGAGTGTGAATTTGATAGTTTTGGATATTAAAATAGATATGCAAAGGAAAAACACATGGCTCTCTATATAATTATTTGTCATTCCCCCTAATCCCCATTCAAATTTTGATTTTTCATTTCCTTTGGGGTTTATAATGACCCCTCTTGCATTTGCCACCCCTTAGATACTAGTGTAGTCACTTAAGAGTTGATTGCAACATTATCTTTAAATGAACAGATTATGTAATTAACTTCCCTAAAGAATAAGTGATAAGAATATGAGTGGGTCTAATAGTTAAGAACATGTGTTTCTGCCTAGGAGGTCATAGGGTCAAATTTAGAGGAGGTAAGATATATACACCTTTGCAGACTTTAGTAATCGAATCACTAGTCAGAGGGGCCCCTTGCCCCATAAACAACGATGTCTCGTACATAAATTCAATGTTTAGCTAGACCATAACCTTAAAATTAAATTATTATTAACATATAACACCTTTATAAACTTTATCATTAAAATTTGAAAAAAATCCTTTATCCCCAAACAAAAAGATGCTATACACAAATTCAATATCTCATTCAACCATAAATTAAATTATTATTATGTAAAAAAAATACAAATTCCCACCATTTAAAATAACAAAAAAAACAATAATTGACATGGAGTGACCATACAATTCAAACTATTAGAAACCATCGCTAGATATCCAGCTTAGAAAAGACCACAAGACCAGCATTAATGCTACGACAAAGAAGTTTTTAAGAAATATTAACTTTTAGTAATAACTTAATTATATATAGATGTTTAGATCCTTCGCTATATATAGATATTTCTGGGCATCATTTTGCCACTGATGTTTTGATGTGTGATCAGGAAGTCTGATCTCAGTGGGGGAGGTCTCTTTATTTTTTTCAGAAAGCAATACCATGCTTTGAAGAGGTGGGAGCGATGGGGATGATTTTTCAATAATATCTTTCAGGGCCCATGATTTTCAAGTGCAGTAATTGCAAGGTCCATTATGCTTCTTATGATCAGATTTTCTCCAAGGATTTCCATGGGCGTTTTGGTCGGGCATATCTATTCAACAATGTGTGAGTATAATTTTATTTTTTCTCCATTTTTTTGTAATTATATTTTATTTTATTTGGGTGATGATTGTTACAGGATTTGAATAATGTGAGTGTCCAATATTCCTTTATTCAATCTCTATTTAGAACCTTCTGGGATCATGAATGCTAGCTATCCCTTTTTGCCCATGGACCAATATTTTCTTATCCATGTCGCCTTCCATGAGTATGAGGAGGGATGGGATGAAAAAAACTCATACTCAAGGACATGCACTGAGCAATTGATGAGAAGGACATTTGGAAAATGTTACTTAGAAATTTCATTGGCTCTAGATTTGCATTGGGGAAACATGCCTAGAAATATTGAATCTCTAGAGTCTTCTAGTCAAGCATGTGCATGTAGATATGAAAGTAATGTTTGTGAACAAGTGTATCTAGAAAACATGGGAGTTTAATATCACAAACCTTGTTGTAAAGTTGAATTAATTAGATCATGTCTATACTTCAATGAACATTCCATCTTGTGGTCACTTGTTTTGTTGTCAATGGTAATACATTAGTAGAAGATTCCTAGTTTCAACTTAGATAGTTTAACTTGAAGGATATCTAAGTTTTGGTTTCTAATAATGTATTTATGAATATTGGCTAACAAGTTATTATTGTTGTACAAATATAGCCACAATTGTTTTGTATTCAATTCTATATTACCATTTGTGTTCAACAAAAAATTGTGTACCTGCAATGTGTTCACAACCTTTTGTATCACATAAATATAACAATTTCCAATTAATCTGGAAAGATATATTGCAAAGAGTGTTTGGAAAGGAATAATATCAACTAAAAAATGAACAAGTAATCCCTCATAAACATATAAGCTTATAATATTTGAAGGATGTATCACAAATATAGGTGCAATCAACTACTATGTGCAAGCACATTTTTCACTGCCAAAAAAATAGGCCACGTACAAATATAACAATGATTCAATACAAATAAAGAAAATTATTGGAGGCCATATCCTCTATAAATTATAGTCCTAAACATGATGATCAAACAATAGAAATACCCAGGTGCTTTCATGGACCAATTCCTAACAATAGTTCACACATTTTGAAGTTTCACTAATAATGGAAAAATGAACTTGTTGCCCCCATGCAAGAATGGGGGAAAAAAACAAGATTTTGTTCCTAGAAATATTATTTTGAATAGAAATTGAATATGTTCCTTGAGGCTTAACCACTTAGTAATGCTCCCTTCAACCAAAATTTCCAAAACTTCCACTCTTGCTGTAAAATTGTTTATACACCTTGTACTCTCTATAATATTTTCTATCAATCTTTAATCCACAAAAACAACTTATAAATCTTACATTATCATACAAATCCTTAAGTGAAAAATTTTGAAATCAAATGAAAAATATGTTTCTATATAATAACCATTGCAAGTGTGCCAATATGGATAGAAAATACAACTAGCTTTTGTTGTAACAACAATACCATCATGCAAATATTCTATTTTTGTTTAGAAAACATGCATCTTAATATTGTCAAAGGTTTCAACATCAAGATAACTAGGGAGAAGAGGTATTCAACCTGGCACCATGCATAGATGGATGTAACATGACTGGGATTTACAGAAGTTTTATAGGCTTGCTCTTTTTATCAATAACTAGCACACCAAACAAGAGAAGCAAATGCATAGAGGGTTACTAGAAAGGGTAAATTTAAGGCTCATAATGCCTCCCCTAAAATTTCAATTGCATGTTCTATCCCAAACTCGATTCATGTTTAAGTCAGGTTTCCACACATTCCATTAATCCACTAGGATGATCTAACCCTTCAAGCTATAAGGAATATCCCTAGGAAGTATACATATAAAGGAAAACCAATGAAAAACCAATACACAAGCTAAGCTAAGTATTTAGAATCATGAAATAACCAAACTTATTATGTATAAACATGGAAATAAGTTGAACATGTGATGGTATGGATGACATTAGTAATAGCTTTGTAAAAAAAGACTACAAAGAAATTGTTGTAATTGAAGAAATGTACCCTATATTTAGATATATAGACATTGGTGATAAATGCATATATAGAAACATCTATTATGTATGTATATATAATATTTGACACACTATTAACCTAGTTCTTTAAAACAACATCCTAATAAATGTAATGGCACCTATAATCACAAACATAGGCAAACATAGGCATTAACTTCGATCAGAAAAAGGACATATTATAACTAGGGGACGATTTTGATTTTGTGACTGATTTTTAGCTGGAATCCGGTGAATTTAAGTCACAAAATCTTGTAATTTTTGTTGTTTGTTGGGATATTTTAAGCACAGAAATGAAATCACGTGACATGAAAACCCCCAAATCGTTTTGCACTCATTGAAATTCCCACAGTAAATAGGAGAAACTAGTTAAACAACTCATATTTAAAAGAAAAAGAAAAAATCATATCATAAGGTTTTAGCATGCTCTACTCCATATGCGATGCGAGTCTATGCATTTTGAAAATTAGCATATAAACGGCCCAAGTTTTACAACTTTGATATCAAAAAGTTCCAACAAGAGACACTAATTGGCTTTTCGTAAAAAATTAGTAGGAGAGTATAGTAGGATATTTAGCAATATAATTAGCTAACTCATTATGTTAAAGAGTGGGTAGCCTTAGAAAGGCTATTGGGGTTCAAATATATTAGGGGTGAGCTATTTGGGAGGAGACACCCAAAAATCCAACCATGTTAAGGGTTGGTGGCCCAAGCAGAAACTAATGATGGAAACGCATTGACCCCATGGCATGACAGACATTTCTTAACAAACAAACAAACAAACAAACAAAAAAGTGAATTGTTGGAACCTCCGTTAAATTAATATTATTGTCCAAAATTGATCAAGAGTCACCCAAATGTTTAAGAAACCTATTGGAATCTAAAACCCAAGGTTTTATTCTCATGTATACATTTGATAATAAAAAATAGAAGCTTTAAAGGATATCTTTTGTCTATTGACTATACTGTATATTTTTTCCTCTTGGACATTTAATATTAAATAGTATCAAAACCATTTTTTTTAACCATCGGAGCAACTAATTCTTAACAGTATAAGTCAGATATTCCTGTGCTATCAAAACTACATTGAACACCATCGAATTTAAGTCTTCCTTTAGCCCTAATCATCAGTTAACTCAGTCGTGTGTTCATCATAGCACAAACAAGTCATCAAGCACCAACATGAAGACTTCGAAGGACAAGCATAGAGGTAGGCTTCACTAGAAGAATCCATAAAGGAGGAAGTCGTGCAACTGTCAAATGATGAAGAAGGAGGCGAGGAAGAACCTATGCACCAATTGAGATGATTATCCAAAATGGCCACAGATCTAAAGAAACAGGTTCATGACTTAAAGACCAACCAGTAGCCAAGCATGCCTCCTGAAGTTGTGCAAAAAAGGAAAGAATCAGGAAATCAAGCTGTTGGCCGGCTTAGGGAAGATGAACAGATCTGCACAGAGGTGGTGGAATCAATTGCCATGGTATGGGAGCAACTCATTGAGGGTGAGACTATGGAACAACTTGTTGAGTAGGCATGACAAGTAGACCTATAGGTACTACAAGTGAAGGCAGAGATTAAGAAGTTTCCAACAAAGGAAAAAATTGCCAAAGGTGCTAAGCTCAAGTAGCTCTAGGATAAGGAAAGAACCATGCATGAGCAAAAGCACATGTGCAACAAAGATGGCTGAGAAACAAGCCAAAGCTGAAAGGGTGACAGAGCTAATTCATCCTATCTAGTAGCGAATCAACAAGTTCACACAGGCACTGGCTAATGCATTGTTGGAGCGCCCTAACTCTGATAGAGTGCAAGAACTAGAAAAGCAGGCAGTAGTAGCCTTCCCAGAGATAGAAAGGCTTACTCCCATTTTTGCTCAATTCCAACAGAAGGTTGGAAGCGTAGAGCAATCTATGTCAGAAGATGCACCAGAGGATGTGCAAGAGGAGGAAAAAGAAGAAGAGGAAAAGTAAGAAGAAGAGGAAAAGGAAGACGAAGAGGGATAGGAAGATGAAGAGGACCAAGAAGAACACCATCAAGAAGACCTGAAGCACACATAAGAAAAACTTATGGAAGTAGATTCTTTAGAAGAGGCCAAAGAAGAAATTGCATAACTCCAAGCTTCATCATCTAAATTTTTTCTAAGTATGGGATGAGCCCATGGTGCAGGAAACACCACCAAAAGAAAAAACCAAGTGACAAAACGCGCAAGAGAGGAAGCAGGAGAAAGGTGTGTGAAAGAAAAAAAAGGAAAAAAGAAAAAATAAATTCAAAGAAATGGTTGCGCATGTTGCGCCACCTACTACGTCCATTTCTTCGTGGCTTGGGACAAGCCACATGTGAGTGTCGGGGGCTTGTTGGGCCTGGGGAAAGCATGTAGGAAATAAGCGCAAGTGAAGAAACGCGCAAGAATTAGTCCACAGCACAAGCACAAGTAAGGAAAAGGAAGCATGCGGAATGTATAGAAGAAATCTGCGTAGACAAGGAAATCTGCACAGACAAAGGAAACTACGCGGAAGAAGAAATATGCCCAGAAGAAAGAATAGGCACAAAAGATGTCACCTGCACGGTAAAGGGAAACTACGTAAAAGGAAGATGTCATAGGGTAAAGTTGCTAGCACAAGTGCAGAATAATGGTTGAAAGTGATAGGATGATCGTGGGTGCTGAAGTCGGCTTAAGTTGGTGGATGCCACACAAGTGAACACATGCTGTAAGTAAGGTCATTAGTGCCTTGTGTCAATTCATGATCTCCACAAATATAGCCTAAGGAGCGGCTGATGGTGACAGTTAATAGGCTTCCTATATGCATTCGACCCTGTGTGGTCATGTAAAATAGTATAAATAGGAGGGATTCAGTAGTTAGAAGGTTGTTTTTAGATTTTTAATTGTTGTTATCTTACTCGGTGATGGCTTGTCGATCACTATTAGTTTCTTTAAGTGAGTGAGTAGAGGGAAGGTGGGTAATCTGAGTAGTATATTAGTAGGAAGTTCGCAGGATGCAGTGAGATGTAGTGCAGTAGAAGAGAAGCTCTATTAGAGAGGCGCAGAGGCAAGAGGATTTGATCCAGGCTGTGTTCAGATCAGTAGATGGTAGCAGTAGATTAGGAGACATAAGAAAGAGAGCTTGAGAGAAAAATAGATTCTGAGCAGAAAGATAGATCTAAGACAATTTGTAGTCAAATGCAGGCTGAAGGCACCATATATTTCTCATGCTAGATGAAGAGCACCTTGTGGTTTTCCCTAGATGGGTTTCCACATGAATTCTCTTATGTGTTGATGATTGCTAGTGTATGTTTTTTTATGTTTATGTTTATGTTGATGCTTATGATGCAATTCATGTCATGGTTGAATGAATGTCGCATTGTAAATAGAAGTATGACTGCATGAATAGGTTATTATGCGTTGCTTCTAAGTATTAGTTTATGTTTACGGCGCAACCGTTGTTGCACATTTGTTATATTGTGCTTTTCTGTTAGCGTGATCTTATATTTAGTTATGTTTAAAGTACTAAGGCTGAATATTTGTCATGTCGTTAGTAGCTAATAAAATATATGTGCGGTGTGTGCTACAGTTCAGCGGAAATGACTCCATCCTCGTGCCTTGGTTGAGCTCCTTGGACACGCACCAAGGGACTATAATCCCTTGACAAGTTGCAAAAACATGGTTCTGGAGGTTAGCCATCGAAGAGATATCTCAGGTGAGACTATGCCTACTTTGCGGGCATTGCCGACGGGGCTTGCTCTATCGGGCCAATATCTCGGGTGTTTGTTGCGTTGACGAGCTGCACAGAACCTGGGTCGCACGAGTTAGGAAAAGTGGCCAACACTTCTAGTAGATTTTCTATCAATGCATTTTTTTTTAAGCTTATTGACTTCATCTAGGGAACATGCTAGCTGTCTTACAAGATTAACCTTGTCATACTTGTCTTTTGATTCTTAAGGAGCTTTTTTTTTAGAGAGATATTTTGTATCTAACGAAAATTAGACCTTTTTGTGATTCTTGATGGTTTTGTTAGCCTCTTTTTGGGATTGAATTCTTCTCCAGAATGTTTATTTAGTCTCTCTTGAGTGTCACTTGTATCCTTAGAAGTTGCTTCCTCTTTTGGTTGCTCTTCATTTTCATTTTATTCATTATCGTCTTATGTGGTGACAATTAGAGGTACCTTTGTGTAAATATTATGTAGTTTGTTCCATAGCTCTTTGGTTGTCTTACACTTTCCCACTCTAGTCCTCTTTGAAGATGTTAACCCACTCAAAAGAGCATTATTTACCTCTGCATTATCCTTTCGTAACTTTATTTTAGCTTCCTAAGTTGACGGGATACTTAGAAATTTATACTCATCTTTGACTTCTTTCCAAACATCAATTCCAAGTGACTACAAAGAGGCTTCCATTCTTATACTAAAAAAATATATTTTCTTCATTGAATAAAGGGGCCCTGTTTGTTCTTAAACCAAATTCCTCACTGGTCATATTTGCACAATGATCTACCTTCCAATTGTTATACTGAATCTAAAGGAACCTTCTCTAATACCAATTGTTAGACCTTAATTGATATTGAGAGGGTGGGGGGGTGAATCCGTATCAAGTGCAATTTTCACACTTTATACAATTTTTCACTTTATGGATCACACACCAATACCAAAGAAATTAGCAATACGAGAACACTGTGTGCAAATAAATTATAAAAACTTTATATATATATATATATATATATATATATGATTCCATAGATTGTTGGAAGACACCAATCTCCAATAGTGTGAGCACTTACTCACAAAATTTGCAGACACCAATCTGGCAGGGACACCAATCCCTTGTGCAAGAACCAACTTGTTGTTTACAAGAACCAACCATTAGGAGAATTAAATATCCTATCCTTAAATTGTGTAATAACATGGTTAAAGAAGAAGCGCGCTGCGGTTTCAGCTTTGCAATCGAATGTGGGTATGGCCTCAGCCCACTTAGTGAAGTAATCGACTGCCATGATGATGCATTTATGACCATTAGCCGAAACAAGGTTGATTGTCATGAAGTCGATTTCCCATTTGCAGAAGGGTTTGACTGTGACTATGGGGTGTAATAGTACGGGGGGGAGAGGGGGGGGGTTCTTGCCTTTGGGACAAAAATATGATAGTTGCGGCAATGTTTGACAACCTCTATGCAATCAGCAAAGATGGAGGGATAGAAATCACCGATGTGTAGAATCTTCTAGTTGGTTGCTAGGACTGAAAAGTGGCCACCACAGGCTCCACTATGACTATCGTTGAGGATGGTCTCGGCCTTGTCACGGGTGAGGCAACTATGTAGAATGGTGTCAATGCCTCGACAATACATAACATCTCCAATCAAAAAGCGGCGAATGGATTGATGTCGGATGCATCACCTATCCTCATGGTTTAAGTGCACTGCAAACTTTTGTGTTCATAAATAGAGAAGGATGTCCCCATACCATGGGTCGTCTGTGGATATGATAAATAGGAAATCATCAGGGAGATCATCCTTGGTGGGTGATGACACAATTAATGGGAGCAGATTGGTCATGAGCATGGCTAGTGCGAGTGCCTTTGTGCTTTTTGGAGATAGAAACTCTAGGTCGAACTCTTCAAGGATGACTACCCACTTAGCTGGTCAACCTTGTAGAAGGAGATGGCTTAAGAGGTACCGCATTGGGTTTGAATCAGCCACCACATGAGTATGGTTTACAATGATGTAGTGGTGCAATTTCTAAGCCGAGAAGACGACGACGAGGGCCAATTTATCCTCAGGTGAATATTGTAGTGGGGGTCCTGTTAGCTTCTTACTGATGTAGTAAATCACATGCTCATGGCGAGCATCGTCTTCTTGGACAAAGACTCCAGCGATGGCATTTTACGAGGCTAACACATAGAGAATGAAGTCTCGAGTGAAATATAGTGCTGAGAGTAATGGTGCAGAAGCTAGGTATTGCTTGAGTGTGTCAAATGATTCTTGTGCTTGCTGCTCCCAAACAAAGGGGATCTTTGTGTGGAGCAGACAGATGAATCCACAAGCTTTTGTTGCATACTCTGGCACAAAGCAGTGAAGGAAGTTGGCCTTTCCTTGTAGGATTTGTAGTTGGTGCCAAGTTCTTGGGGAAGCAAGATCAAGGATGGCCTGAACTTTGAGGGGATCTACCATTATCCCTTTGTGGGAGACAATGAATTCGAGTAGACGACTTGGTGGGACACAAAAAATGCACTTGAGTGGATTCAGGTGAATTTTGTACTTGCGAAAGCGTAAGAAGACTTGTCGCAAGTCGTCTATATGTTGTGCTTGTTTTGGTGATCGAGCGGTAAGATCATCTAGGTAGACCAAGATCATGTGAATTAGGTCATGGAAACAATACATCATGGCGCACTCGAAGGTGGCTCTAATGTTTTTCAGGCCAAAGGGCATGACTCAATATGTGAATGTGCCCCACGGGGTTGTGAATGTCATATTGTAATGGTCTTCTTTTTGGATCTGGATTTGGTTATATCCTGAAAATCCATCCATGAAGGAAAAGGCTTCATGTCCAGCACATGCATTGATAATCTGATCGATGAACGGTGTGGGGAAATTGTCTTTGGGACATGCCCCATTGAGGTTGCAAAATTCAGTGCAGACACGGATGGTACCTTGTTTTTTATTCACCGAAACGGGATTAGAAACTCAAGTGGTGTATGTAATGGGATAAATGAAGCCGGTTGTGCGCAGCTTCTCTATCTCAGATTTAACCGTATCCACTTTGGACAGATGGATGGGTCGTTGTTTTTGGCGTACAGGAGCCACATTGGGCCATGTGTCAATTGGTGTTCCACGATGGAAGGATCTAAGCCAGGAATTTCAGTGTAAGACTAGGAGAAGATGTTGTAGAATTCTTAGAAGAGAGCTTTGTAGGAATTGACCTCTTCCGGGGAGCAAGATGCCCCCAGCATGTTTTCTTCAACAATCTCAGAATTGGTTGAGATGTCGATTTTAATGGTTGGGAAAATGTTTGCCATATTCCCTTCTTCGAAGGCATCTGGTGCTGGGATGGGGATCTTGAACTAGTCGACCTTCCCAGGGATGAAATCTTTAGTCTCCATGAAAAACTGGTCAGACTGCGACATAAGTTATTCGGGGAGGAAGAACGAGCGATGGTGCATGTCGGCCCATGGGTATACCAGGGCGGTCAGAGCTTCAATTATCTCCTCATCATTGCAGAAGAAACGAAGAGACAGGTCTGATGGACCGTTGTTGGAGGAGGAGATCAGCAGGTCGTGGAACTGGACATCATGTAAATGGACATGGTGTCTGAAGAAGGAGGTGGTGGGTAAACTTCTTCAATCAAGGTGATTTGAGACTCAAGGGAATGTTTATAGAGGTCATCTAGAGCCATTCAAAATTTGGGCAAGTCTTGGCAATGGTGAGAGTAATGTCCATACAATCCATAGAGGGTGCAAGCATGGTTCGTTCTCAATGCCTTGTTTCTTACTACTGGCGCGCTTGGAAGCTCAACGACAGGGAGGTTTTCATTTGTATCCATGGTGTCCAAAACACGCGTGGATCATTGGGATCTCAGGGAAATTCTGAGTTGGATGGCCCTGCTGCTTGTAGACAGCACAAGGTGGGATTGATCGAGGTTCTATGGCAGTTTTGGCATTCTTGCCTTTGGCCCTGTTCAATTGGGGCAGTGCGGTTGCGGGTGTGGTGGTTGGATTTTGCGGGCTGGGTGGAGGGTGAGACTCGACCGTAATGGGTTGCACCAGGGTTAAGACAACCTAGGGCATTGGTGGTTGAGCTGGTGGATGAAGATACCACACCGAAATTCCCAATGTAAATTTGGGTAGGCTTAAGGTGGTCATTACTGGCTTGCTCATGACACCAGGTGGGGGAAAGAGGAAGGGAATCGTATGGATTGGAGGTGAGCCTAGATAACGCCCTGCTGCTTGCATGTAGGGAATGCAGTTGTGGTTGCAGCTGTGCGTAATGCTATTGCGAGTGATATTGCAGTTGTTGTTGGTGTTGCAGCTATGGAAGATGTTGTGGTTGTGGTTGGGGCTGCGGCTGTAGTTGTTGTTTGGGTGCAGTGGTGCTTGATGAGACCATGCACAAGTCTGCAGTTTCAATTTGTGTCGGTGGTCATGACACTAATGGGAAAGGAGCCGTCATGGTGGTATGGGCAAACAAACCAGGACGATCTTGTCGTCAAGTTGGATTTTACATAAGCTATGATGTCGCCTCCATTCATGGATGTGGTCGGTTATATGTGTCGCAGTGCTCTGATGGTAGGATAGCATGATCTCCACCCCTTCATCATATCTAACAAGGAGTTGGAAATACTATAGGAACATGAAAGATAGGGAGTTGAAATCTGGGTACTTGGCTTGCAGTAGCTCAATGTACCATCTGGCCGCAGCACCTGTAAGGGTGCATTGGAATAGCCTCAATATGATGGAATTATCTACGATGTTATTTGATGAGCACCATAGATCGAATGTAATGATATGATTTTGGGGACATTCCCCTGCCTTGACTTCAAACTTGGGAATGTCTGATGGCAGCTTGGTTGGCATCGGTGGCCAGAATGCTTGGTGGCAGATGGGGTCATTTGTTAACCAAGCCAAATCAAGCAGGTTAAGATGAGCCATGAAAGCCAGATTGGACCCCAGGTTGATGTGAGATGGGGCAGCGATGGTGGTGGGGTTTGCAGGTGCATAATGCATCTGCACGGCTGGGGTTACTTGCGGTGGCACCATTCTGGATAGGCCAATGCCCCCAAGTGTTGTGGGGGGAACAATATGGGTGGCGGGGACATTTCCCCCATGTATGATAGTAGGGGAAATGTAAGTGCAAGGTCCATTGCGCCCCTGTGTGGTAGGAAGGGTAGTGTAGGTGGAGGGGCCACTGCCCCCATGTGTTGTAGATGGGCCAGCTTGGCTAGTCACTATGGGTGGTGGCATCCGACTGATGATAGTTTACATGACTATGCTTGGGCCACCTATAGGGTTGTTGGCGACAAGTTGTGGTGTGGACATGGGTCCACTTGCTATGGCTATGCCGAAAAATGGATCCAAGTTTGCACCAGCCATGGGGCTTGATGGTGCAGTATGGAGATCTGGTTCAGACTAATATGAGTTTGAATCTGAATTAGAGGTTGTGTGGCCTTCTAATGGTGTGCGAGGTCATTGAGAGTGGTTTCGACGATGTCAATTTAATGTTTTGAATGGTGGTGGTTCACCTCTTAGGCGTGAGGAAAAGTGTGGGGGATCAATTGTGTTAGATGTTTATCAAACTAGTGGGAATGATTTTTGGACCCTAGTTTCAATGGATTCCTATTAGTTGTAGGTGGTCACTCGGCCACCAATATTTCCAGAAGACAACGCTTCACGTTTTCCTCATGGGCATTTCTACTCAATCAGTGGGGGTCATTACCCATTTCGCTTGGAAATTCCTCTCAGCGGCTAGCTACTTTGGGGTTCCCATGGTACTCCTCACAATTAGTTTCTGGGTAGAGCCCAAGTACTTCCCATGGTTGAAGCAGTCAGGGACTTATGTCCTCAAAGATTGCAGATTGTTTGAACTTAGTGTAAATTGATAAATTATAAGGCTCTCTCAACGTCATGAACTAAGTTGGGTTGATTACTTGGTATGGTGTACTTGTTTTTCTGTCTTTATGGTATTTGGTAGCTTTAAATGGTTTATGAATTCATCATATTGTGGTAGAGTTCATGTCATTGTGGATGCAAGCATTGAGTAATCAGAAATTTGTAAACAGATACATTTTTAACCCTAAATGTTGATGGCATAACTAGATGACTACCTTACACTGATATTCCTCTTTGACCAAGAGAATGTGATGGGATCTCAACAGAATGGGACTAAGCCCATCCGTAGATCCACATGTCACCTCCCAAATGCAAGGTTGGTCAACAGGGAGGATGCTTAGTGCCGTGAGAATCCCTCCTTCTCTACCCCCTCTACCTTCCAGGTCATCCAATTTTAATGGTTTTAGAACAATATTCAATGAAGGGCATAGGACTACATGATATTTCCCTTCGTTGTATCCAAAAATACCCCAGAGGGTGATGACTGGGTAGAGGAGGAAGGGTAAGCAAGACTGTTAATTTTATTGTCAATTTTAGTTAAACTACATTCATTAACCCATTGAGTATTTAACTTACACTTTGTTATGTAAATGAAATTGCAATAAAATGAAATAGAAATAGAAATGAAATTGTTCAGATGGACAGAGGAAGCTGAGTCGCACTGACAACCCCGACAAAAGCAAATAGTGAAGCCCAAAAATGGGTCGCGCACCTGTAAAAGTCTTGTTTTTGCGATGTGGATTCTCATCAAATCGTGAGGAATTACCTCAAACGGTTGAAAACCCACTTCGGAAATGGGCCCTTTTAACCCTATTTATGGGAAGATTCGCAAATGGATCAACTTTTTGGGTAGAAAATGAGCCCGAACACAGGTGAATTTTCAGAAATTTGGTTCGGTAGTTTTTGCACAGTTGAGTGATTTGCAAATCATAGAATGGCAAACAGTAACTAGTACTTTGGCCAAATGGGCTTGGATTGGCCTTGAGGAGGCTCAACAATAACTGAGAATGTAAATAAAAAGCAATCTAAGCTACTTTTAACAGAAAAATTAACCTAGTGCAAAAAACTAAACATGAAACTAAAACTTTGAAAACTAACCCAGGGATACTGTGGGATCGACACAGTATGGTCGCCAGTTCTGTAGTAGGGATTTCTCCTTGCTACAAGGGTAGGAATGGTTCCCTTTTGTCTATAGGACAGAATGGTAGGTTCCTACATGTGGAAAATGCAAAAAATGAACGGACCGAAAGAAAGAAAAGGACAAGCAAGAAAATAGTGGTCGTGAGCCCCTCTGCAAACACTGTTAGGGCTTTGCCTTGGAAACCTGCAAACAATCTATTAAGCAAAAAAAAACCTGCAAAACATGTTAATAAGCGAACCTGCAAATAAACAAGGGTTAGAAAACCACTAAGCTATAAAAATACATGAAAAGCAACAAGATTATACCTCCTTTGGTGAAATGGGCCACCATGCCCTCGTTGGAAGGAAGCATCTCCCTATCTCACTCAGCAATGGAAGAGGAGCTATGTCTCAATGGGGGAAATGAGTGAAAGAGAGAGGTATGTGGGTGGCTTGAGAGGTAAAGGTGTCTCAAGGCATCCACGGGTAGCATAACAGTATGCAAGAGAGGTGTGTTTTGAGAATGACCCCCCACCCTCCTTTTTATAGCTTTTTTGGGGAATTTTAGGGTTTTAATCCTTTGTTTAGGACTTTAAACCCTTTTTTGGGGATTTTATCCCCTTCCTCCCTAACTTTAATAACTTTTAGGGTTTTAGCGCCTTATGGGGGGCTTTAGCTCCTAGGAGAGTATTTTAGGATCCTTTTCAGGGTTTTTAAGCCCGTTTCTTCATTCTTAAGCCATTTTGAGGGTGTGGGGGTCTAATGGAGTTATATGAGGGTCATGAGATGGTTTCCTTGGGTGGTGTAGGCCATGTAGAGCTGAGTGAGGGATTTTTTTGGGTTAACAAGGTAAAAACTAGCCAATTGTCGAGTTTCAAGATATGTATTTTGGAAAGTAGTGAAGTTGGGAAAGTGTGAAAAGCCTTGCTAAGATACCAATTAATTCCCTATGTTTGAATAAAACTAACTATTGGCTCCCCCTAAACCTGTCTTCCTTTTATTTACATAAAGAGCCAACAAAAAACATGTCAGTTGCAACTGCTATAAATCCTTCCCATGGTACAATTCTTTCTTTTGTGAATAAATGTATTGTAGTCGAAAACAAAAATAAGTCGTTGGATAACCGATCATTAATGAATGTCATTAACCAATGTGAGATTACCCACCATTGACGTCAATGGTTCTCAAGGTACCAATAGTACATTTTAACAGGTACAACTAAATGTGTTGATGTCGATTCACATGTAAGATATATGAATCAAAAGACATTCATGTATTTCGATGATTGTTAGCGAGGAAATCTGCCATTAAGGCATGCAGATTCCAAGGTACTAAAATTTTATCTTGTCCCTATTATAGATAAGGTGTTGAAGTTGATGGAAAGATACTTTTTGAAAGGTGGGCCTTAAGGAACCCACATCATTCAACATGAGTGAAAATATAAAGATTTGCAGAATATAATTTTGGTGAAACAGTAAATACTTACTAGTGTATTTTTCAAGCCCTAGTTAGTTTAGGCCTGTTTGAATTTTTACATTTTAAGAGTCTAAAAAATGGCTAAAAGAAGGCTCCAATATGAGGCAAAAGATTAGGAAAAATTTAGGCAACTTAGAAAAGTAAACATGCATGAAGTCATAAGGTAGTAGTGATGGATAAAAAAAATTATGCCAACTACATAGGAAATGACAAAGTAGACTTCAACATGGATGACTCAGGAACTTTGAAAGAGGAAGGGTAAATGATTATGTCATGATAGGATTGGTTTCTGAAAACTTTCTTTGTGGAAACAAATGACATGACATACACAATGGAAACTTAAATCCTTCAAGTTTTCAATGGAACTTTTTTATGAAAAGTTTATGTGATTCTTGAAATCACTTCTGCATGCATTTCAATTGTCTTTGAACCTATAAAAGGTTAAAATTTTTATACAACAAACTTGTGAGAGCATTGAAAATACAAAAAAATATGTGTTTAACAAACCAAGTCAAAGAAAATAAATGAAATGCATTTATACCTAAAAGTAGTAACACATCTTTAGCAATGCTTCTTGTAAAAACTTGTTTTTGAGTGACTTGTGAAAACAAGTTAGAGTAAGACACTTATCAAAGCTTGTGTTTTTGGTTTTGAGAAGATTCCAAGTTCATTTGCAATTTTTAATTTCTAAGGTTTTTGTTTATTTACCTCATGTTTTTTTTATATATTTTTTTAATATATATTTTTAAATTTTTATGTTGTTATCATAATAAAAGCAATTTTTTAAATTTTTTTATTATATTAATGTTTTGTTAGACTTTTAATTGTTTTATCATTGGAAGAAAAAAAAACATCTTAAAATATATTTTCAAAGCAAGAATAAAACATATTCGATAATGTTGTGTTGCTTATTATTTATCATACCCATTGTTGATTGGATATCTATATTTAATTAACCAAGTATCGACAATAGTTCCAGATCACATTACAGTTTTGGTTCTATTTTTTCCATCATCAGAATGCAGAAAGTGTCAGAGCTTCTTCTAGGATCGTTTAAATAATAAAGGGAATTTGTTGAAACAGAGAATGTTCCTATGTACATGCATTAGATTATCATTCTTTTCTAATGTATCTACTATCACCAGGTTGATGGACTCATGGTTGAAGACTATACATGCATGTGGACTATTAAAGACTACCCTTCATATTCCTCTTGCTAATGGTTGGTCAGAAGGATTAGTTTCCAGGATCAGACATTAGGATATTCTTTGACCTCCTATGCAACCATCTACGGCTACAAGAGTCTCCCCACCTTTCCCTACACATGACACCAGCTCTTCCAGTTGAAACGTTTGGGACACAACCTCCATTTCTTCTTCATCGATAGGATGGATATGCGGCTCCAAACAACACAACTACAAAAATATCATTCATCTAAAATAATGAACTTACCTTGCTTATGCCCTACTTCATCTGAACAACTTATCAAAGATCTAATGCACTTGCATGGGATATCTTGGAATTATTATTTTTTATTAATTATTTTTTTCATGTATAGATTCTCGATTTAGTTCTATTTTCTGGTAGAGCTTCAAAATTATGCAGAGCATTAGATGAGCATTGTAATGTTGTAATCATATCCTTTGGTGTTTTGTTTTCCTGCAATCGAGTTTTCATCTGGATTAGAAGAATTTGTTAGTAGCAACAACATCTAAAAATTCTGATCTGAGTTTGATTTGGTCATTTCATGACATGTGTGTTAGGGCATGATGGTGAATTACTTGTAGATGAAGATCCTTGTTTCCAGTATGTATGCACTTCTTCTTGCTCCAGATTTTAACACAACTACTTATAGGCACCCCACTCACTAATCAATGCATTCAATTGAATCGCTTCCTCCAGTGATGAGTCGATCATCTATATTTATCTCCCAACTAAAAAATCAAATGTTTTCACCACTAGGTAGGTATAATATGGCAAGGACCATCCTTTCGGGTGAAGATAGCTCCTTCATCTATATTGTTATTCTTCTCGACAGATTATCCACTAAATAACCCTTCATAAAACCCACTTATTATCTCGTGACTTTAATGCTGCTTTTCATGCAGCCTCCCACTGACAAATGACATTCCTAAAGAAGTGTTTACACCACTTAGAAGAACATTGGATTATAGTATGAATTTCTCTGTTGTGTTGTTTAATCGGGAAGCAAGTGCGAAACGAGATTGATGGATTTCATTCAAGGATTTCGGAATTGATTTCACTGCCATTTCCTTCATCTTAATGAAACTTTATTTCAACAAATCCTCATATTCTTTAGGAAAACTATGATACCAATGGTAGTAAACTACAATCTTTAAAAAATAACTAGAGAACAACCATGCACAAAACAATCCTGAACTTGATTCGATAGAAAAAGGGAAAAAAGGATGAAGCATTTATTATAAGAGAATTAAAGATCTTGACCAATGGAACATATAGGCTTAAGAAATAGTTGGGAACAAGGGAATGTGTTATTTTGATTAGTATTTCATTTTGGGGATGATATCCATTTTAGCACTATTGAGTTTATATAATAAATAGAAAATGCATTATTTTTAGGGACATAAAGTTTTGGGTGTGCTTAGATGCTACGAGAACAGAAGGAAGTGCATGAATATAAGAGCCAACAATTGTCGCTAACAGCTTCAGGTTGGGAATAAATGGAAATGGAAATCGAACCTTGGCATTAAGTGATGATGTAAAATGTCATATCGTAGGAAGGCACAATCGATAAGGAAGTAGAAATATCGTAGCCTAAGCATTAATAACAAGATATGCAAATCTCTAGCTCCTAGTAATCACGGATAATGGTTATCCACAAAATAGTTTCTAAATCAGTGAATTAAACTCCACCTAGAAACAGGGTGTAAAGAGTTTAGTTTTTCTAGATAGGGGATTGAAAATTTATGATCTATCTTATTATATATATAGATCGATGTGTAGTAAATTTAGGGCTAACACATACCAAAACTTCAGTTGTAGATAATTTGGCAACACATGATATGCTTTAGGATATATAAATGTAAAAACATGATTCATGCATTGTTGAAAGTTGAATCTATTAGAAGCCAAGGCTTGGACCCCATTCACACATTGGTTAATATCATAAGAAAAATATGATCACCAAGTAGGAGCAGCTGAAATATCATCAGATCAATCGGGATCAAAAGGTGAACATGTCAAGGGTCCAACGAGATGGGATCTTTGCTTCAACTTGTTGTGATCATAAAGATATGGGAAGCACCATCCTACATAAATAACGAAATCATGAGATCTCGACTATTATTGGTGAGATGAGGTGGACATCCATATAAGAGTATGTGAGATGCATATTGAAACAAATCATAGATTTGAACCTTTGAAAGAAGTTTTTATCTTCTACAACAAAAAATGTATCATTTCTCTACACAAGATTCCTGACAACATCAATTTACATAGATAGATCCATGGAATGGGTCTGATGATGGGTGTTGAGGCAAAATATTGTGTTCCTAGTTATTGAAATACGTGAAATAGCAACATACTGTTTACATAAAGGCTTGGATGAAGAGAAACTAGTCTTTCAGCAGCAGAGCATGTGCCTTGATTTATGGTTGGGACATATACCTAGCCCCAAAAACCCATAGAGTGGGAAAATAGATCCAAACCTAGATTCATATGCTCCATCTCCATCTCCATCTCCATCTCCAAATGATCTATATCTCTCCAGTTTCAGAGGTGAGTGCTTATCCAGTTCCAATTCCCATTCGATATCCACTTATGAATAAGGACCGTTAGCTTTACTCAATCACTATTCGACCGTATAATATAGTATAAAAAGTGATATCTAACTATAAAGGTTTGTTTCTCATTTCCCTAAGCAGAATTGAGAAAATGGTTGGGCATTAGCAAAAGTTACCTACACTGGAAGTAACCAGCAGAAGTATCGAATGCAAGCCATCGAAAACCATATTTCCTACTCCTTTTTCCTTGCTAATTCCGCGAGAATAGCATATATATCACACATGATAAATGGTGGACGGTTTTACGAGAGTTAATTTTGCAGAATAAGTAATAGAAAAATAATTTGATCATTTTTATGTATATGATGTTTTTTTAATTTTTAATTTTATTCATTTTTACAATTAAAATCAATACAATCTTAATTCAATCTAAAGTTTTAATGTGTAGGTTTTTTCTTTTTTTAGGCATCCTACATTTTATTTTTACGCATTACTTATTCAAAATGAAAACTAACACTAAATATGTGTTATTGTTTAATCCTACCTACTCCATGTTAATTAGGGATTTTAGAATTTTTTTTACATAAAATGAAACTTCCAATGTAACCATATACATAACAAAAGTAAGAAATCGTTCATGTTCAATTTTGCAGATTGAAATCTAGAATATAAAGGAATGTGCAAAATTAACTGCTGTAAAAAATATGATTTAACAAAATAAAAACAGAAACAAAATTGATCTAACCGAGTACTAACTTGAAACCATTATTCGATGAAACTTTCATAAGCTTGATTTACATTCTGATTTAGATCACCTAAAATACCTTCTTCATCTTCCTCGATCTCCTACTTGCATAATTGCTCCTCATCTGATACATAATTCCTTGAATGTCAATTCTTCTTTCAATTTAGGAAGAGTATTTAAACTTTAAATTGCAGACAAAATGTGCTCTTCTTGTGAAGAAGAGATCCCAGTTGTTGCTATAATTTGAGTAAGTTGTTCTAAACTAACAGTCATTGTAAAATCATCTTATTGATAACCAAACTAAATGCTACAAATGAAAAAATGGTAGAAAACAATACAAAGCAGTATGAAACAATACGAAATCAGAAATCAAAGATAGCACATAATGAAAGCAATCCAAACTTAAACTACAAAAAAAATGTAAATGCATAATAATAAAATAGACTCAAGGCACTCTTTCATAAAAAAAAACTCTCATAAAAGAAATATTCTTGCATAAAATGGAAGAACTATTTGTGGAAATTAAACAGTCTTGCACGAAAAGTAAATCGTACTTTATGAAAAAATGAACACGCTTGGGAGTAAGAAACTTATTTGCATGAAAAAAGGGGACAACATGGCTTTGGGGTGACCCACTAAAGTGCATGCGTCAGGATATTACACCATGGAAGTTCTATAGTGAAGGCGTCCTTGCGTCTTATCGGTTTCCCTCCCCCTTGCTGTGTAATATGAAATTAACCTATCTACCTACCTAAACTCCAACTCATTTTTAGCACCTCCCTAGAAACAATGCCAAAATTTCGAGCAAAATATATGATAGTTAATTCGACATAAATTATTAATCCTAACTTAATAAACTTAGAGGTGCAAGCAAAATATATGCAGGATTAAAGTACACTTAACCTATGCTAATGCTTGAAAGGAAACAAATTTACTATTGTCCTTGAATCCAAATCTAAGAAAGAAAAAAATGGCATAAAATAAATTGAAAGTAAATTCAAGAAAGCATGAAAGTAAACTTAACTACACAATGGCACAAAGTAAATTCAAGAAAGCATGAAAGTAAACTTAACTAAGAAAGAGTGAAAATGAGCAAACTAATCTATGGCAAAATATGTGACAAATGACAAATGATAAATGAAAAATAACAAATGACAAACAAATATGAGATCATATGAAATCTAAATTATCAACACAAAATAACAAATCTATTATGGAGAAATCCGAATATTTATTCTAAAATATCAAATCCATTACAAAATGGTGAAATCCATGACTAACTCTCAAAAAGATAAATTATTTCTCTATTTCTCTATTTCTAGAGAAAGGCCTCCTCCCAAATGAGGAGAGAACCCTCTTGTTTATACATGAATGCTTTGAATAAGAAGATAAACAACTCATAATTACAGATCCACTTTTCTCTCAATTTATCTCTTCAAATCCTCCTTAATATCTTGGGTAAGATATTCTATCTCCATGATCTTCTCCTTGAAATTAACTTGAATTATCTATTTCAAATATTGAAAAGATGGAGAAAACATTTGAGAAGCTTTTGAATAATCCTTTTGTTGAAAATATTCAAATATTCCTACACATCACAAAGCTCACACAACTTTAAAATATAAATGAAAACATGTTAATTTTCTAATATTTAATCATAAATGCTCTTAAAATACTTAAAAATAAATAATTTGGAAAATAACAAAGTAACGCATATTTATTTATGAAATGGTATAAGGAATGGTTAATGGAGTGATGAATTTGAGGAATACTGAAGGGAAAATATGATGAAAATGCGACATTTGGGTCACCAAACAACTATTATTTTATGCAAATTCTACTAAGTGTAGATAATCTACCCATTGAGTTGGTTTGTCCACAAATACATACGAAGCATGCATTCTAAGATTTGATTTTCATTTTATTTTCCCATATGTTGTGGATGATAGGAAATGTTGAAACTTAATTATGTATATAGCCCTTTCCTAAAAATACATGTAAATTTTGAATCTGTCCAAAATGATAGTTTTAGGTACCCTATGCAATTTGAAACTTCTTTCATAGATATATCTGCAACATATATTATTTAAAAGGATATTTGATTGGAATAAAATGATCAAATTTACTTAATCCACCCACTATAACCATGATTGCATAATCTTTTTTTCTATTTTTAGGAAAACCTGTAATAAAATCCATAGAAATAGCCTTCCACTTCCATTGAGGAATTGAAAAAGGCTATAACAATATTGTAGGATGTTGGTGTTCAAATTTAATTTATTGGCATTCAATATATATTGTAATGTACTCTATAATGTGTCTGTTCATATGGAGCCAATACTATTGTTTTCTTGTCATAGTGATCATTTTTTGATATGCATGATGCCCTAAATAGGGATTTTTTTGTAGCTCATCCATAATCAATATGTTCAAATATGTTGAATTAGGAATGCATAATTTTCCCTTGTACATTAATAAATCCTCTTCAGTAATTAGAAAATATTCATACCTTTGTTCAGATTGTTTTTGTTGTATATTTTTTCTCATTTGTTCATAGAATTCACCATTAATGGGAGTTATTTTTATCATGTTCTTCAAGCATATGCACAGCTACTAGAAGCAGTCATATGAATCAAGCCGCATACTCCTACTTAGTGCATCGACAACCTTGTTCTCCTTTCCTTTTATATGTTTTATCTCAAATCATACTCACTAAAAAATCCAACCATCTAGCTTGATTAACATTTAAATTTTGTTTGTGAATTAAATACTTCAACCTGATATTGTCAATCAACAATAAATCTTCCACCTAATTAATAAAGTCTCCTAGATTCAATGCATGAATTATAGCAACAAGTTCTAAGTCATGTGTAGCATCATTTCTCTATTCTTTTATTTTTTTGGATTCATAGCATACTACATGACTCTCTTGTAGAAGTACTCTACCTAGTCCTTCTTTACATGCAACTATTTATACTTAGATATCTATATGGCTTTCTTCAAAATAGGTGAAATAGTATGGAGATCTTTTAACTATTGAACTTTCTCCACACTTTTCTAACCAAACAAACTTTGTTTCTTTCTTTTGCAGAGAAATTAAGGGATAGGCTAGCTTTGAAAATTATTCTATAAACCTTCTATCGTAACCTACAAGTCCCATGGTATATATTACATCGGTTACATTTTTAGGAGTAATCCAACTTATCATAGATTTAATTTTATTAGGATTCATTGCTATTCTGTTTTCTATAGTAATATGTCCCAACTACTAAATTTGTTTTTGGTAAAAGTCACACTTGCTAAACTTGGCATATAATTGATGTTCCCTTAATATTTTAAATACTATAATGAGATGTTCTTCATGTTTATTTCTAGTTTTTGAATAGATAAGCATATCATCAATAAATACAATTAGAAATTTATCCAAATATTTACCAAATATGTTATTCATAAGACACATAAATGTAGTTGTAAATTAGTAAGACCATATCGTATAACCACAAATTCATAATAGCCATATATCATCCTAAATGTTTTTTATGTATGTCTTCGTCTTTAATCCTTAATTGATGATATCATGATATTAAATTAAATTTAGAGAACACTTTTCCACTCTTGGTCAAACAAGTCATCTATTTTAGGAAAAGGGTACTTGTTCTTTATGGTCACCTTATTTAGTTGTCTTTAGTCTATGCATAATCTTAAGGTTCCATCACTCCTTTTCACAAAAAGAGACAGTGCTCCCCAAGGGGATACACTTCATTTAATATAATCATTTTCTAGTAATTCCTATAATTACTATTTTTTAACTCCATCAATTATATGGTACACATTCTATAGGGTACTTCAGATATAAGTGGAACTCTAGGCACAAGATATACTATAATTTAATCTCTCTCTTAGGAGGTAAACTTGGTATTTCATTAGGAAGCACATATTTGAACTCTTTAAGTGCTGCAAAGTCTTGAAGCTTTGGTTTACTGTCCACTTTTTATTCCAATATATGAATTGCATATAATTTACATCATTTTCTAGCACATTTCTTTAACTATAGGGTTGAAATTTTTCTTATAAACATAGTCTTGTGCATACCTATTATTATTCTAGGTTTACCATCTTCATATGTGCAAACAAAAGTCTTATTGAAGAAATCCAATATTACTTTATATGCTTGTAACCACTCAATTCCTATTAATACATCATAAGAACCTAATAAAAAAATGTTTAAGTCTGATACAATAGACATCACATTAATTTCTATATGGTGTCCTTATATTAATTCAATTATCTTCCCCTTGGTTCCTGTAGCTAATTGGACTAGCCAATTTTTCTTATGTTTATTTTTCTGAAGCATGCATGCTTCAACTATTTTTGGGGAAATGCAACTTTGACTAGAACCAAGATCAATCAAAACAAGAACATATTTCTTAGAAATATTACCTTTAACTCCCGCAATAGAATATCAATGGTTTTCTTGTTGATCCTATAAGCCATAATAGGTCCTAGGGATACTTCTTGCTACATCATTAACTGTTGTGATTCTTGTACATTATGAGCAGTGTTAGAATTCTTATATTTATGAGGATAATTCCTCAATAAATGTGATTCACCACAATCCGAACACTTCAAAGGTTCTTGAAAGGGTTCAATTGGTTTCCTTCCCACAAATCCAGCATGTTTATTTCCACTTTGACCTAGATGATTTTTTTGAAAATTGTTTTTTCCAAACTTATTATTTTGAAAACTCCTTGATTGGTTTTCTATACTATGGAGATTTAAACCCTTTATTCCTTTACTCATATTTTTCCTTTCTTCTCCTTCCAACCTTAAGGAGTTTATGACCTATGTTTTTATTGCTCATAATAATATTTGGCTTTTCTGATCGACTCATCCAAAAGTTTTTTCCTCATCAAACTCAATCTTTTCTCTGAAAGACTAAGGTAAATTACATAGGAAACATCATATATTCACTCTCTCATATTTAATGTATGGGACATACCTTAATAATTCCAAAATTTTGTTGGCCAAGTCATCCATAGTCATATGTCCAAAGTTTAATTCATTAAATTCCTTTAATGTTTCCATCATAATATATCTTTAAAAAGGTACTTTTGTTTAAGCAATTTCTTAAATTGTTTTCATTTAATCTTATTTTCACTAACTTGCTTTAATAATTTAAGTTTTTTCTACCATATGGATGATTTCCCATTCAAGTTATAAATTTCCACTATAGCCTTCATATTATTGGAATAGTCATAAACTTGAAAATATTTGCTCATTCCCAACAACCATGCTTCAACTTCTTCTCTTGGCTTCACCTCACCATCAAAGATAGGTAGTTTAATTTTCTTAAATTATCCTTCCAAATAATCTCTAGAATCTCTCTTCTTCCTCTTCTTATGTGATGAAACCTGAGAGCTACCACTTATTGATTTTTTTGAAGTAGTAATGTCATCACTTGAGGATTTAGTAGAGGTGTTTGTTCCATTGCTATAAATTAAATTTTTATCTTTATGAGATTTCTTCATCAAATGAATTTTAATAGCATTGCTTGAAAATTATCCCTGTTGTTTATGATTCTTAGTCTTACTCAAATTTTGTAAAAAAGATAGCATTCAACTCTTGCTACACTCTTGAGCTTTTACCAATTTCTCATTATCAACTTTGAAACTCTATAGTTTCCCCACAAACTTCTCATTTTCGCAATCATATATGAAGGAGTTTCTAGGTCTCTTCTTTCATTTGATTCTATTTCCATCCCAACATCTGGTTGATTTACAACTACTTGATGGCTTGGTATATCTTCCATAGTAATAATAACTTATATAAACCTTCAATGTTTTCTTCAGAAAGATGGTAAAATTTACAAATTTTATTTCTCTCTGTAAAATAAATAAATAATAGTTTGTTAGTTATGTTAGGATTATAATCCTTTCTTGTCCAATTTGGTCATTATGTCTAAATCATGAGTCATGTCTAAATCAGGAGTCCTTTCAATCTATTTTTAGTTACTAGCATAATTCGGTCCACTTGGCCTAATTGGGGCACATGCACCAGTTACTAAAGTGTGGAAAACACTAATTGAGGCCAACTACCATTGATTTCACTTGCCTGCATCAGTTTAGGAGCCTCCTAGATCAATCCCTACAAATTAGGAGCCCTTAGGAGTGTCGATACCAACCTCCATTGGTTGAGTTCAATTGGTGACTAGTCAAGCTCAGTTAGGAGTTAGTTACATTCATTTCTAGCTCCCTACACTTAGTTCTATTCAATTAGCGGTAGGATTGCATGGTTGCATGTAGGTGAGGTGAATTTACTCACATACCTCAGTCAGTTAGATTATTCAATACTGAATTAGACACTTGAGTTTGGATTTTGAACTCTGATGAACTTCGATAATGATTTAGACAAGGTCAATTAACCATTCAGTCAAATAGAGTCCAACCAATTTGAACTTACCCACATGGATTTGAATTGCATATGGATATTTAGCCATTGTACTTCATTGTAATTAATTATCTAATTACTTTCAATTAATGAAAGCATTCATAGTTGCAAGCCAGTTTTGCACTATTTCATTTTTCAATTGCTGAGTAAATTGTGTGATCTATTTTGTGAGTTGTGTGTTGATCCATAGATCTATGTGCTCAATTTAATATGGTATCAGAGCCTCAGAAAGACAAGGCATTTCTCCTACTATCGATCCATACTTGGATCAAATGTTTTTTTGAGCAAAATTGCTCCTTCCAGTACTGCACCAAAAGTGGAGAATTTACCACTTAATATCCCAAGTTAAGGAATTGTTGATCAAGCTTGCTTGATCAACTATGCTGGGTGTGAAGGAAATTCCAAAAGTGCAGAATGTTGAAATTATTTTGTCTGTTTGATTGTGTGATTTACAGGTTTATTAGTCCTCTTCACTGCATTTTCTACAAGCAGCTCAATCTCCTTCACTACATTCGCTACAATAGCTCAGTCCTCTCCTTTGCATTATAAATGGCTCCTCCAATGGACATTCTCACTCCTTTCAACTACCACCAGTGGAAGGAGGACATGGAGATGCAGCTACGCTCCAAAAGACTCTTTAGACTCACAATGGAGACAGAGAAAGAGCCAATTCATTATGTTGACAAAGACAAGTATTGGAACAGGCTTGATGAAGCATATAGATGCTTCTGCCTCTCAATCTCTCGATATCTTCTCTTCCACATCAATGGATTGAAGACTCCCAATGAGGTTTGGGATAATATTTCTTCCTTATTTGAAAGCAGGATGATTTGAGGATCTATCATCTGGAGAATGAGTTGATTTCTCTTCATCCAGCCAATTTTGAAACACTAAATGACTTCTTCACAAAATTCAAGCATCTAGTGTTCCAATTGAATCTAAGCAAGGTTGAGAAGGAGGATGATCAACTCATCCTTCCCATTCTCTCCAAACTTGGTGCAGACTCTTCGGTCTTTGTATCAACATTTCATTCTGTGAATCTCTCTACTCCAAACTGGAAGCTTCCTACTCTTAACTCCTTCATTGAATCTCTCACTCATGAGCATGACAAGTTGATCCAAATAGGGATCAGATCCTATAGATAAAGAGTAGTCAAAAGAGCCTTCAGGTTCAAAGAGAAGCAAGAAGAATGGCAAAGGAGAGACACTCTGTTCTTACTATGGAATGGGATTTCATCCAGAAAGATCCCGTATGAGAAGGACAACTGATGAGATGTATCTTCTTCTGAAAAAACATAACATTACCATACCTTCTAGATCAAGGAAGGATGATGATAGAGAAGAAATTGAAGAACATGAAGAGACATGCCATGCATTGAAGGCTACTTGCTCAACATCACATGCCTTCCTCATTGATTCTAGAACTTCCAATCATATGGTTGCATCCAAAGAATCATTCTCTTCCTTGCAGCCTTTTGATGGTCCTAGTATTCATATGGGAAACAAAAGTAAAGTTCAAGACGAAGGGAAGGGCTCTATCAAGCTTGAACATGGAATGTTCAAAGATGTGCTTTATGTTCCCTCCCTAGCCGAAAACATGTTATCTGTATACCAAATGAGTCATATTGGCTCTCCAAAGCTAGTCATATTTGGTCCTGACTCAGTGGAGATCACATATATATCTAATGGGAACATCATAGCGAAGGGTGCTGCAAATCATGCCTCCAAGGCATATGAGTTCTCACACTAAATGCCATTTTCAGAACCAGTGCACTCACAATAGCCACTTGCAAGGGAAGGTAAAAACATTTCATCTACTTCTTTTGCAGTTACCACTAGTACTGCAGATGCAGCTGTATCAGTTTATGATATTGATATTCAGGGTGATTCATATCCAGATCCAGTCCCTACTTCCAAACTGGAAGCTAGGAAGATGACTAGAAATCCATCTGACACCCAGAAGGGAAAGACCCTTGCACTATGTCATGCAATATTACCTCCTTCAGAGAGATGCAATAGAATCCTTGTAATATGCTACATTGAAAGGGCCCAGTCTCACTACATCCAAAAGAATCGAGTGGATCATACACCTCTTCATCCAGCAAGAGGCAAAAGCTACATTCCTCCTTCCTTTTATCATCATTTTGGGAGAAGATGGAGAAGTCTACATGCCAGGCCCTAGGATACATGTGCACAGAACATCATGCATGATGCTCCACTACATCACATAGATTGCAGCAACACATTTTCAAGTTTTTCAAACTTGAATCCTCATTCTACTTGCTTAGTTGAAGTGGGTGCTTTTTTCCCATGTGTTTTTTTCCCCAGCTCCTTGTGTTGAGTAGTTAATTTACTTTACTTGCTGTAATGGGTGACCTATGGTCTTAGTTACCAGGGCCCACAAGTTGTCCAAGTTACCATTCAAGGAGGGCGTTAGGATTATAATTGCCCCTTGTCCAATTTGGTCATTATGTCTAAATCGGGAGTCATGTCTAAATTGAGAGTCCTTTCATTCTATTTTTAGTCACTAGCACAATTGGGTCCACTTGGCCTAATTGGGGCACATGCACCAGTTACTAAAGTGTGGGGAACACTAATTGAGTCCAACTTCCACTGATTGCACTTGCATGCATCAGTTTAGGAGCCTCCTAGATCAATCCCTACAAATTAGGAGCCATTGGGAGTGCTGATACCAACCTCCATCAGTTGAGTTCAGTTGGTGACTAGTCAAGCTCAGTTAGGAGTCAGTGACATTCAGTTCTAGTTCCCTACACTCAGTTCTATTCAGTTAGCGCTAGGATTGCAGGGCTGCATGCAGGTGAGGTGCATTTACTCTCCTACCTTAGTTAGTTAGACTAGTCAACACTGAATTAGACACTTGAGTTTGGATTTTGAACTCCGATGAACTCATATAATGATTTAGACAGGGTCAGTTAACCATTCAGTCAAGCAGAGTCCAACCAATTCAAATTTACTCACATGGATTCGAATTGCATGTGGCTATTTAGCCATTGTACTTCATTGTAATTAATTATCTAAAT